>MJUU01035861.1:0-18543 GCA_002080025.1 Modiolus philippinarum
TTTTTAATTTTGAAACATTAGTCAAATTCAAGCAATTTTATTTTGATAATAAGCATCACTGTTGTAATACTTATTATTAGTTTATAATATGCACCTTACCTTAGCTTTGAACCATGAATATATTGATGAATGATTTACATGTATTTATGTAACATATGTTGTGATCATGAGTGAAGATTTTGATAATGAAATGACCATCTTTTTTTATAGGTATAAAATTGATTACGGTTAAAACTGCTTAAATGCCAAACTATGTTTTCATTTTAAGAGGTATATATATGTTCCAAGTTGTAAAGCCTTGGTGATAAAATTATTTTTGGCTATGGTAGGAAAATTAAATTTTGGGTATGATTCTAGTATCATTTTATAAGTTAAAGTCGGTCAAAATTCTCCGAAACAATTCTATTTTAAGAATAGATTCTCACGATTTCGTTTGCAGAAACAGTATTTCGGGACACACCTTGTTGAGTAGAAAATGTGCACTAAATTCAAGGAGTATAAGAAACATTATGAAGCCTTGTTAAAGTGCAAGTCAACATCGTCCCATAATCTTTTATAACACACAGCTCTGGACATAGGATAAACATGTTATCCAGGTTGTCAACAATATAAATAAATAGATACGGAATTGGTAGTAAATTTATTTTCTGTAGATGATCATTCTATTCATTGAAGATCAAATCAAATATTCAGAAGACCAAGAGGACCATAGACCACAAGCTTAGTAAAAGCTGGTAGGAAAATGATCAGAAGGATCTACATGAAAGGTAAATCCAGCCAAGGATAGCGCTATATTTACTAGATTTTCTTACTAGTGTTGGGTTATTTCTATCGGATTTGTCATCCTGACAACGATTGCAGCTGTGAAAATGAACAGTTATGCACACAAAAGACACTCGCCAATCTTGCGGTTTATGGTCTTCCTTGATCGGTAATTTGTAAGAATTTCCTTTGATCTGCATTGCCTGATAATGTGAGTATCACTGAACAGAAACTAAGGTCACTGTCAAGACGTCGTGCGTGTGTTGCTATGCGTCGTGTTCATACCTGTAATATGTTGAAATGAAAAAAAATGCACTTTAATTATTGCAATAAAGATTTCTATCTCATTTCAGTTGGTTATAGAGTTCTTTTTATCATTTTGTGAATTAGCGATAAAAGAAACATAAGACATTTTGTTTTTGATGCGGACTTGATCACGGCGTAACGCATCAACTTCGCCCTAAAGGGCTTGCTTAATACTGGCCTTGATTAACTCCGTATCAAAAATAAAATGTCATATATTACATATGTTTTGGTTTGGTATGGACTGAAATAACGTTATTAGAATAAAAAAACCAAGAGATCTGATCAATACAAAAATCAAAGTTCAGAGACAGAGCAAAAAACGAGAATGCAGAAAAACAATGACACAACAAGGACATAAGATAACAACATTGCACGGAAATAAAAAGACGCCATTCAGATCTAAGGAATATGGAGCAAATACACAAGTGTTTTAAAAACCTAAGGTTCCGAGAGGATGAACCAATATACTAGTGGGATCTTAGTTGCATAATTTGCGCCAACTATAATTACACTAACATATATAGAAAGGACAAAAATTATGCTACAATTTCAACATCCACAATATACGAGTATGACCTGAGATGTATAGTTTTTTTAGCCATCCAAGGTTATATCCGTATATTCAACAAGAGGCTCTCAAGAGCCTGCATCGTTCACCTGGGCCACGGCTGGTATATGCAGTTAAAATAATCCCAATGTTTTAAGGGCATTATTTTCAAATTTGTTAATAGACATTGATGTTATTTTATCTAAAGTTTAACTATATTCCAGGCTGGCAGCCAGTTTGGATTTGGTTGCAGTTCTACTGTCATCTTTCTTGAAGGGGACCATTGAGTCTAATTTTGGTTCCAATTAACTAAATATTTTCAGAGGAGAACATCTTTAAATGCTTTACGAAATGCTTCCGATAGGTCTCAAGGTTAAACTTTGTTCCACACAGGGGCCATCTTGAATGCGATGCAGACAAGCCGGGCAAATTTTTCAAACGGGAACAACTATGGCCCGTTGTGACCAAGTATGTTTACATTATTGGCCAAATTTTTTAATGTTTTCTCAATGGGTCAAATGTTAAATCTGTTCCCCGCTGGCAGCCATCTTGCATAAAGCAAAGACTTGAAAACAACTCTTTTGTAGGGCGGCAACCTAAAGACTGTTGTGGCCAAGTTTGGTTCCACTTGGCTGAAAAGTTTCAGAGAAGATCTTTGAAAGAATTTCCCAATAGGGTCCAATGTTAAAACAATGATCCCCGCTGGCGGCCATCTTGGAATATTTCGCGGATCTGAAAAACAACTTTTTTGCAGGGACCATCTAAGGACTATTGTGGCCAAGTTTGGTTTTAATTGGCCAAGTAGTTTCAGGAGGAGAATATCTTTGAAAGTATTTTCCCCATAGGGACCAATGTTAAAACTATGATCCCGCTGGTGGCCATCTTGGATATAGCGAGGATCTAAAAACAACTTTTTTTGCAGGGGACCATCTAAGGACTATTGTGGCCAAGTTTGGTTTAAATTGGCCAAGTAGTTTCAGAGGAGAAGATCTTTGAAAGTGTTTCCCCATAGGGTCCAATGTTAAAACTATGATCCCCGCTGGCGGCCATCTTGGATATCGCACGGATCTGAACAACAACTTTTTTGCAGGGGACAATCTAAGGACTATTGTGGCCAAGTTTGGTTTTAATTGGCCAAGTAGTTTCAGGAGGAGAAGATCTTTGAAAGTATTTTCCAATAGGGTCCAATGCTAAAACTGTGATCCCCGCTGGCGGCCATCTTGGATATCGCGCCGATCTGAAAAACAACTTTTTTTGAAGGGGACTATCTAAGAACTATTGTGGCCACTTTGGTTTAAATTGTTTAAGTAGTTTCAGAGGAGAAGACCTTTGAAAGAATTTCCCCATAGGGTCCAATGTTAAAACCATGATCCATGCTTGGAATATTTCGCGGATCTGAAAAACAACTTTTTTGCAGGGGACCATCTAAGGACTTTTGTTGCCAAGTTTGGTTTTAATTGGCCAGGTAGTTTCAGGAGGAGAAGATATTTGAAAGTATTTTCCCCATAGGGTCCAATGTTAACACTATGATCCCCGTTGGCGGCCATCTTGGAATATCTCGCGGATCTGAAAAACAACTTTTTTTGCAGGAGACCATCTAAGGACTATTGTGGCCAAGTTTGGTTTTAATTGGCCAAGTAGTTTCAGATGAGAAGATCTTTGAAAGTATTTTCCCAAAGGGTCCAATGTTAATACTATGATCCCCGCTGGCGGCCATCTTGGATATAGTGCGGATCTGAACAACAACTTTTTTGCAGGGGACAATCTAAGGACTATTGTGGCCAAGTTTGGTTTTAATTGGCCAAGTAGTTTCAGGAGGAGAAGATCTTTGAAAGTATTTTCCAATAGGGTCCAATGCTAAAACTGTGATCCCCGCTGGCGGCCATCTTGGATATCGCGCCGATCTGAAAAACAACTTTTTTGAAGGGGACCATCTAAGGACTATTGTGGCCAAGTTTGGTTTCAATTGGCCCAGTAGTTTCAGAGAAGATCTTTGAATGAAAAGTTTACGCCGGACGGACGACGAACGACGGACGAACGGACGACGGACGAAAAGTGATGGCAAAAGGTCACCCTGGCTAAAGCAAGGTAAGCTAAAAAGGGCAAGACAATATTCACCTCTTTCTTGACTACTTATATAATGAGGCTCCAACCTGACCCGCTACTTCATATAGGGAACCCGTCAAGCTACTAGCTTCTGATGACAAAATTGAGGAAGGTGTGTCAAAAATACGAATATTTTAATGCATGAATAATTAAGAAAATATGTACAACAATAATTGTGATGATTATCAATTATAATGGTCGAGTTCCCATCTTTCAGCACACGGACATTAATTCTGTTTGAACTTTGCGATAAGCATTCTATTTAACTGAGTTTTTGCTTGGTCTTTTTAATCAGAACAGATTATGACTAGTTAACTGGCAATCCCTTGCACTGATCTTAATCTGGAGTTGTACAAGTATTCAATAACATGTACAATGTGACTTTATATTTTAAAGACACTTGTCTTCTGTCAAGACCCCAGTCTTCTATCAACATTGTACTTTCCAGTGTCAAAATAAACAAGAACAATCTACATGTACGTACTTGCAAAAAAAAAGTCACTATGTCCAAGACACGAAATTTTTATCTTATGCAATCAATTTTGATCAAAGATTTTTATTCTACTCAACCACTATGAACTGAAATAAGCATAAAAGAAATTATTTTTATTTTTTTAGTTGATATAAATTACCAAATAGATAAAACTTTCAACTTAAAGCAAAATTAATATATAATTTAAAAATTATATTTGATTGAACAAGAAATAATTCAATTTCACATAAAATGATACTGAAGTTTAACTCTTTGACACACAAAAAATTATTCTTCGAAAATTAAAAAAAATCTTCAGAAAATACAAAGGCTATCTAGCCTTTGTCTTAGGGAATTATTTGGTCTACAGAATTCTTATGAATTCTCTATATCATCAATCAGCTAATGTATGTATTAGACTAACTGTCTATTCACGACTTCTTAATGTTTATCTTTATAAATGCTAATTGCCCAACTCTTAGCCATTTTTGTAAGTTAAGTCAAAAGACATCTTTTTGCTAAAACTGTTAACGTCTCTTCTTAGAAGCACTTTGAGTAATGTTTCCGTGCCCACTGGCATCCAGTGACTGACCAGATTGACTGAAACAAACCCTTATATACCCTAATTCACGTGCAGATTTCATCACGTCATAAACTTGTCATCACGTGAAATTTTACTGAGAGTCCGCGCCAAAAACATCACCACTTCCGTTTTAGTGTTCCATCTTCAGAAACTGCTCAGTTATTGCAATAACTCATTGTGAAGACTTTAAGCATTTGTAAAACTATTTTTCCCATGTTTTAGACACTCCTAGGAATCCGAACATTCCGCCATATATAATAAAACAGTGATATAGTTGAGAACTGCGTCTGATTGTTCTAAAAAATTAATATATCCATAAATAGATAACCTTACGTTGGGATTCCCCCACATTCCAACGTTACCACAATGTAAACAAAACTTGATAATGTGTGTTCATTCAACAGCTGTAAATGCCACGATACACCGAAATATTGCTATCGTAGAGGGATTAAATTTTAGACCGTGCCAATGCCCCCTCCTTACTTTTGGCGTTTTGCAATCAAATAGAGCGAATATTGTCAGCTTTTTTTAACTTAACAAGAGGCTCTCAAGAGCCTGTATCGCTCACTTGGGCCATGGCTGACACAATAAGTCAAAACTATCGCAATGTTTAACGGTCTCATTTTTTTCAAGTTTGTTGATAGACATTGATTTTATATGATCCAAAATTAAACAATGTTCCCCAATGGCAGCTGTTTTTGATGGGGAGTCGACCAGCTGTCACCTTTCCTGAAGAAGACCATCTAAGGATCATTGTGCCTCACTTTGGTTCCAATTGGCCTAGTATTTTTAGTGGAGATTGGATGATTTCCCATGGAGTCCAAGGTTAAACAATATGTGAGACCCCGCTGACTGCCATCTTGGATGCTATACGGACATGTTGGACATATTTTATGAAGGGGACTTAGTAAGGACCATTGTGATAAAGTATGATTCCAAGTTGCCATGTACTTTCATAGTAGAAGATCTTTGAATATGTTTCCCTATATGGTCCAATGTTAAAACCACATTCCCACTGGCGGCCATCTTGGATGTGGACTTGCCGAACACATTTTTTAAAAGGGACCAACTAAGGACCACTGTGACTAAGTTTGGTTCCTATTGGCCTAGTATTTTCACAGGAGAAGTTTTTACAATATTGTCCAATTTTCGACAAAGTTCCCCACTTGCGGCCATCTTGGATGATGTCAGACTTGCCGGACACAATTTTTCAATGGGAACACCCAAGAACTGTTGTGACCAAGTTTGGTTCCAATTGCTGCAGTGGTTTTAGAGAAGATCTCTGCATGCTTTTTCATTGGATCCAATGTTAAAACCGCCTTCCCCGCTGGCGGCCACGTTGGATATGATACGAACTTGCCAGACATTTTTTTAAAAGGACCTAAGGACCAATTTGACCAAGTTTGGTTCCCATTGGCTCAGTAGTTTCAGAGTATGTAGATCTTGATATGATGAACCTTTCTCTAATAAACACTTCACCTCTATCTGTTGAAATTTTTGAAATAAAAAATTTAAAAAAATGCACAATTTTGAAAATTTTACGGAAAAAGGCTGTAACTCTTAGACGGATTTTCTCTAAAATTGCAGGACAGATAGATATCGGCATTCTGAACAATTTTACTCCGTCAGATTTTTGATATCTGCAACGGTTTTTGAGTTATTTTCCAAAAACATCAATTTACCCCTATGATCTATTTTTAGTAACAGCGGCCATGCTGTTTAGTCCTCTAACAAACCGAACGCATTATTTAAAATACATACCTTGGTGATGACCCAGGCCAAGTTTGGATTGAATTGGCCCAGTGGTTTCAAAGGAGAAGATTTTTGAAAATAGTTTACGACGAACGGACGGACAGACGACGGACAACGGACGACGGACGCCAAGTGATGGCAAAAGCTCACCCTGGCATAGCCAGGTGAGCATAAAAAGCAAGCAAATAATTTCAAATTCAATTGTTACATTAAATTTTAAATGTAATAAAATTAATTGATACCTGTCTAAAAACGTGTATATCGTTAAGTATGTTAAAGTTCACAAAAACACCGAATTAAATTACACTATCACTAGGCCTATATCCCGTTCATCTGAGCTGTCCGAGCCTCTGCTCAATCATCTCTAGTCCATAAAAACCAGCCTCTATGTACACTTTCTCTAAATATCTAGCATCCTTTGGTTACGCGTTCTTGGTAAACGTAAGATGATTTCTCAGATATTGAAATGCGTTTGATGAAATGAAAGGGACAACAGGAAACACCTACAATGGCTGAAAATTATAATTACGTGCCAAAATCTGCTAGGGAACTACACAGGAAAAACACAAATTAGACAAAAGACAAACGTCAACAACGATAGGAACTCGGGACAGCCGGACTTGGTACCGGCACTAGCAAAAGCAAGCGGTAGGGTTAATCCGGTTTATGGGTACCCAAACCTCCCCTCTATCCCTACCGAGAAAATAATGTTCGCCAGTATTTTCCAATGTTGAGTTTGGCTGCATCATATGCCACAAGACAGAATCTCGTCCTGCTGTCAGTGTTTTCTTCCATGTCTCAAACTTCATTTTCCCGGATTGAATCACTCAGTGTGACGGGTGCTGTTAATAGAGCAGGACATGCTTACCCTTCTGGAGCACCTGATGTCACTCTCAGTTTCACTTGAGTTCACACTGTGAGTGCCTTTGTTCTGAATGTTGTAATTTCTGGTTCTGTGCTTTGTATCTGTCTAACGTCTTTGTTTTTGTGTCTAACGTCATTGTTTTCTGTGTTCTCGTTTTTGCCCTGTCTTTGGACTTCGATTTTTGTGAATTTCACCCTTTGTTCCTTCGGTATTCTACTGCCGTTGTTTCATGCCACCTACATTAATAACCACCTTAGTGCTATTACACGCTTGCAGTTCTTTTAGTTGTGGCATGACCTTGCTGCTTGGAAAACTTCTCTCCGCGTTAGTCGAAACAGAATCTTCTTCCCCGGTCGAACTAGAACTCGAAGAGATACTGCTACTGCTCGAACTGCTGCTAGACCTACTTGAACACTTTTTGTCCCGCCTATCGTCCATATTGTTAGCTGAGTGACTACGGGCCACAGATGCCTCGGTTCTGTCTTCCACTTCATTTATGACTCATCTTACTTTTGGCGATATAGAGTCTCTTCTAGCCCTTTTTGCAGGCGATGTAGACTTACTGCGTGGAGTTTTACTCCCCATTCTGACTGGGGATCTTCCACGCTCTGCGGATGCTCACAGGTACAGTCTTATACGAGGTTTTTCTGGTTTTATGCCCTGTGTGTCACCATTGATTTCTTCATGAATCACTGCGATGTTCCTCTCCACATTTGCTGGCTTGAATCTAATATATTCATCTCTAATTTTAAGTTGATAAGAACTTGGTGCTCGTCCCCGCCGAAACATTTATTATGACGTAGTTATGTCAACCGACCCTCGTGTCGATCTATCACATTAAAATATCACGCCAATGCCACGTAGGCCATGTACCAACCAGTACTAGCCAAGTGTATTAAAGTTATTTTTTTTCGTTTTATTTCTTGACTAATTAAATATAAAACAATCAATCATATTCTAAAATAAAAATAATACAAGGGTTTCTTTGTATTTATAGACGTACTATATCACGACCTATCGTGAGTCATCTCGTAAGTTGTTTTCGGTTATGGTGTAAACCATGTCGGTACCTTCTGACCTTTGTACCTTTTCAATCTATTGTGATATACAATTCTGGGTTTGCACTTTAGCCCACCCTGAATCTTGTATATGATATCATTTAAATTTATAACAACAATAAATTGACCAAAACCAGACTGCATCCCTCACTTGGTACTGCATCTGATTGACCTTCCTATTATCACATTTTTTTCCATTGCATTTCTAGACTCTATGAACCTCTTCTGAGCAAATTATTTTCCATTGGTCTACCTATTTACATATCTTTTGGTAAATGTATTTCTCTACCGAATATCATCTTGCCAGGGAAATTCCTGTCGTCTCATGAACAGACGATCTGTATGCCATCAGTTGAAAATATTCATCCAATCACTCAGGTGAACTGATAAGAATCATAGAGCATATTTTGAATGGGTTTTGTTTGCCTTTTCAATCAAACCATTGGATGCAGGGTTCATTGTCGTGGTTCTAGTTTTCTCTATGCCTAGTATGCGGCACATTTGTTGACATACCTCTGCTCCAAAACTTGAACTCTTAATCGTATGGATTTGTAATTGTACACCTATTATGCTTATAAAATGATCAACTAATTTTCGTGCGACTGTATTTGCATCAATTTTCTTTAATGTTATACCTTGAGTCCAGTTAGTGAAATAGTCGCCTGCAACCATTACGACCTATTTCCTTTATTCGTTTTTGGCAAAAGTCCCATTATGTCTGCGGCCACCCTATCTAATGGTTCTCTAACATTGTATTGCTTCATTGGAACCTTCGCTTTCCATATGGGCATGTCTGACACAATTCGTCTACGTCTGACTTAAATCCAGGCCAATAAAACCTTACTGTAACTCTTCCAACAGTTTTTCTAATACCTAACTGACCACTAGTCACGCTATTGTGTAGTTGTTCTGAAACAACCTTTCTTTAAATATTAAGAAAGGACAAAACTTATGCTACAATATCAACATCGACAATATACGAGTACGACCTGAGATGTATAGTTTTAGCCATAAAAGGTTACATCTGTATATTCAAAAAGGGCATGAAAATATTCACCACCACCTTGACTACTTATATAATGAGGCTCCAACCTGACCTGCTACTTCATATAGGGAACCCGTCAAGCAACTAGCTTCTGGTGACAAAATGGAGGAAGATGTGTCAAAAATACGTATATGTTAATGCATGAATAATTAAGAAAATATGTACAACAATAATTGTGATGATTGTCAATTAAAATGGTAGTGTTTCAATCTTCCAGCACAAATTTTGCACTGATCTTAATCTGATGTTGTACAAGTATTCAGTAACTTGTACAATGTGACTTTATATTTTAAAGAGTCTTATCTTCTGTCAAGACTCTAGTCTTCAATCAAAACTGTAATTTCCAGGATAAAACAATAATCAAATACCATCTATATACTTGCAAAAAAAATAATAAAAAATAAAAAAATTAATAATAACTGTGTCCAAGATACAAAAACTTTTAATCTTATGTAATCAGTTTTGATCAAGGGTTTTAATTCTACTAAACTACTATCAATATCATTTGCTATGAAGTGGAATAACGATAAAAGAAATTATTATTATTATTTTAGTTGATATTAATTACCAAATTAATAAAACTCTATCTTTAAAATTAATCTGTGATAGAAAGTCTAAAAAGTATATTTGATTCAACAAGAAATAAATCAATTTCACATTAAATGATACTGAAGTTTAATTCTTTGACACACATAAAAAAAATTCTTCGAATGTTTAAAAAAATCTGAAGAAAATACAAAGGCTATCTATCCTTTGTCTTAGGGAATTATTTGCTCTACAGAATTCTTAGGAATTCTCTTTATCATCAATCATCTTCTTATGTACTAGTATTGAACTAGCGGTCTATTCACTTCTTATATGTTTATAAATTATAATTACAAATATAATTGTAACGTTCATTTTGATTGGTCAACGTAATGAATAGCAAATGGAAATATTTTTCGATTATGTAAAGTTTAGGAAATTATGTATGTATAAACTCCGGCAGCTTACTCACAAACTTTACATAAAGTCATTTGGACTTTATTAAGTCTATGAGGGAGTTGTCGAAGTTTATACATAGATAATTTCCTAAAGCATGTTTCACTTTCTTAAAAGCTGGGCTAAATGTTTTTTTTTTCTGTGAAAGCCCTTGTTAAAACTTAGCTTCATATGAGTAAGCTAAGAGTGAAGAGCCACAAGGTGTAAAACTGACCACCCGCAGGAAGAAAATAAATTGACAGTCACTCCCGTATTTAGTCATATATTACTAATAGATCGATGCTATTGGACCGTTATATTGCATTAGTATTCACCAACCCGGTACTTTGGTGTCAGGTCGGAAAACGATTTCATTGATATCTATTTTTTTTTAAAAAGATTTACTAAACTTAAAAGTAAACTAAATGACTGTACATTATATTGATCAACCAACTTGTAATGGCGACCGTAGAACTTACGGAGTGTCAATTTCAAACGTTTTTAATAATCATATCCCTGACGGCATCAACATCTTTCTTTTCATCAAGTTACTTGACAACGTAACAAAAAAAAAGCATAAGGTTCTCTGCCTTCCTTGTGTAAAGGCTTATCTACATTATTAATGTTTAGAATGATATGCCTACGGGATAGAGAAAAAAGGGGAGGATTTTGCTGGTGCCGATACCAGGTCCGGTTATTCCGAGTTCCTATCGTTATTTACATTTGTCTCTATTCTGTTACATGTTTTTTGTAGTGCAGTTTCCCTTGCGGGTTGTGGCTTATGGTTGTAATTTTCGGCCTTGTAGGTGTTTACTGTTTTCTTGACTTGATAACTACTGGAAAAAATAATAATGTACAATACCAAATCATTCATGATAACAAAAATACTTGGTTTTTGATAATTTCAACAGACTTTATTTCTGGCAGACTTTTTGACAAGTATTTATTATGGATGATAGCCGTTCAATAGACAATCCTGAATCCTAGTATTTTAGACTATAATTTATCTTACAGAGTTTCAAATAATGTAAAGGGGCTTTATTGAATAAGGTTTTGTAAAAGAAATGGAGTAAAATGCATGATGTCTTGGTAAACTAAAATCACGATTCAAAGGAATAATTCAACCAGAGGTTCCTGGAAAACTGTATCGCTCATCTGGCTTTCAAGCTATCACTGTAAGTTATACAGATGAACTTCAGTCTCTCAAACTTTGGTAGTTGGAACACCACCAATATCTTGAAATGTAATTTCAGTCTGATCATGTTTTATTATATTTCTTTGTTTTGCTTTTTTGACAAAAACGTTCTTACCAAGGACCACTTCCGACACCAGTTTTGAAGTCGAAACATCATTTTGTAAATGGTGGGCAACGACAATTTTCGTCATCAGTTTTGAAGTTGCAACATCAATATCTATTTGGAAATCAAATTTAATTGAAATCGGACAATGTTGAATTTCCCCACCTTTTTGTCGGCCATTTTGAAAATGACATGCAACAATTTTCAACATCGTTTTGAAGTTGCGACATCAATAGCTATTTGGAAATCAAATTTCATTGAAATCGGGCAATGTTGAATTTTCCCGCTTTCATGGTGGCCACTTTGGAAATGGCGGTCAACGAACAATTTGCAACACAGGTTTTGAAGTCGCGATATCAATATTTATTTGGAAACCAAATTTAATTGAAATCGGACAATGTTGAATTTTCCCGCCTTTTTTGGCGGCCATTTTGAAAATGGCAGTCAACTAACGATTTTTAACACCACTTTTGAAGTTACCACAGCATGGCATACATTTCATCAATTTACACTCAACCTTCATATTCTATAGTTTTGGTAATAAAAGACGAAAAATATGAAAGTTTTGAAAATTCTGTGAAAAAAGGGCAATAACTCCTACAAGGTTTTGGATTTTCTTTAAAATTTCAGGGTGGGTAGATCTTGATATGCTGAACATTTTTGCAATTTGAAATTGACCTCTATCTGTTATAGTTTTTCAAATAAAAAATGAAAAGAAGTTTAATTTTGAAAATTTTACAGAAAAAGGGCAATAACCCTAAGAAGGGTATTTGGATTTTCTTCAAAATTGCAGGGCTGGTAGATCTTGCCATGCTGATCATTTTTATCCCCATGTCAGATTTTTGATATATGTAACGGTTTTCGAGTAATTTGCAAAATACAGCAATTTACCCTATGTTCTATTTTTAGTAACAGCAGCCATGTTTTTTTTTTGGATTTTCGGACTAATCGAACACAATTTTGAAACTGCATACCCTGGTGATAACTCAGGCAAAGATTGGTTACAATTAGCAGTTTCAGAGGAAAAGATTTTTGAAATTGTTGACGGACGGACGGACGACGGACGGAAGACGGAAGCAAAGTGATGGCATGAGCTCACTTAGCCTTTTAGGCCAGGTGAGCTGAAAAGCTTTTGCCGATTACAAAAAAAATGTATTAGGTTATAAATCCAAATTTTTCAAAAACCCAATTTAAAAGGAAAAGTATGCCACAATGAAAAACAGGTCTCAGTATAATTTATTTTGTTTGTATTGATAATATATTAGTCATATTTGGAGGTAATATATATCAATAGCAAGTTGGTATACAAATGGGCACAAATTGTGCTCCTCTACTCTCAGACTTGTTTTTATATTTCTACGAGAATTACTTTCTTTAATGACTCGTAAAAGATCATAAAATAAAAGATATAGGTCCTTCATTCTCATTTATAGAAATATTGTTGAAGTTCTTTCAATAAATAACGCATCTTTTGCTCTATGGATCCAATCAATATATTATCCGGCAGAACTAGAGATAAACTAGGAAACAACAGATCTACATTTTTCGGATTTGCATCACGGATTTAACGAAAATTGTCATCTAAGTACTCAAATTTACGACAAAAGGGACGATATTAATTTCGAAATTTTCAATTTCCCTATCATCGACAGTAATATTCCAACTTCTCCTGTGTTTCACAATTGATTTGTTTCTTGAGAACTAGCACAAATTATTCAGCCTTTCTCATTAGCCATGCTTATCTTCCTGAGCGATTAATTAATCAAGGTTTCAACAAAAAGAAAATCCGTCTCATACGATCATTAAACTCTACTTTAAAAGGTAGCAGTCCTTTGTGAAAAACTTTGAAGTTTCGGTCCGAACTGTTTTTTAAAATTCCTTTCTACTTAACACTTGGATGATCATTTCTTTTTACTGTCTACCACCTTTCAATAGTAATTGCTGTTCAGGTACTACCGGACATTAAAGCAATGCGAGGGGAAGTTTGGAGCCCCATAAAACCCGTTAAAATACCGAAGTACCAGTTAATCTACTTTCTGCATTTCGACAATGTATGCCTCTTCAGTGCAGATTAACTCAAAAATTTGGAAATCAATAAACTGAAATGTGTGTAAATACTTATAGAGAACAAATTACCAATAGGGTCTAAAACGTAAAGTAACCCTTGAAATGCCTAAACCAAGTCATAAACCAAGTCAGGGCCATTGTGGTCTACAAGTTTCCGGCCAATTTCCAACTGCTTTGTCTTTTTGTCCCTAGGACTTTGGTCCTATACTCGCCCCGCTGACTGGGAAATAAAAAAAGAATGTTTTTTTTTTTGTTTTTCAACGAATTTAAAAAAAAACTACAAAAATTGTTAAAATTTAGTTCAAATGACAAGTTCACTGGTTACAACAACGACAGCAGAATGATGTAAAGAGTGATACTTACAGAAATTACTGAAATATCAACCTGAAAGTATGAAAATGAATATTCACCAACCCAGTAGCCAGTTATTTGGTGATGGCCCGAAAACCGATTTTATTTGGAAAATTGCAATATCTAATTATACAAAATTTTGTTCAAAACTAAGGAGTTTCTCCCTCACGCATAGCTCTGTCCTCAGCTGATTTTGGCTTTACTATATATTTAGGCCCTATCAATTTAGACCCTATAATTTGTATTCTATCAGATTTTACATACATTTTGGTATATGGATTTCCAAATGTTTTGATTTAATCTGCACTGAAGAGACATAAGTTGTCGAAATGCGAATATGCAGAATCTCAATAAACAGTAACTTCGGTATTTTGTTATCTGAATTAATTTTGTAATAAAAAAGTATATAACAGATGACCTTTCAAACACTTTTTGGAGAAGATTTAATGCCACGACAAAAATGATTATTTTCCCAAAGGGTTCAATGTTAATCTATGTTCATGTATGTTATCGGACATGTATAATGTGGGCAATCGTTGTAAGAGACCTCCCATACATCATTTTGTAAATTTTGGTTGAATTTGCTTCAGTGGATCAAGAGGAGGTGATGAAAATGTGATTTTTCTATTAGGGTCCTATATTAAAATACGTTCGGCGTTGACAACCATATTATCTATCGAACTGAAACGAAATTAGCAATCTTTGTTAAGGACCACACATACATCATTTAAGTATATTTTGGGTGAGTTTGCTTGAGTGGTTCCAGAGGAGAAGGTGAATATGTTATTTTGTTATTCCCACAATGTAATTACTATCTTCAGCGCTTATGGCAACGGTTTTTATAACGAATAAATGAGTAATCTTTGTAAAAGACTTTCCATTCATCATTCCTGTAAAGTTTGGTTGAGTTTGCTTCAATGGTTTCAACGAAGAAGATGAAAATGTGACTTCTTCCTAGGGTCCCATGTTTAAAATATGTTCCACGCTTACGGCCATGTTTTTCTTCGTATCGGAACAAAATGATTATTCTTTGTAAAGTAAAATATGGTTGAATTACAACAGTGGTCGTAATTCATGCTTATATGACTAGGAATTTTTTGTCGATGTATTCACCAAATCCTCATTTTCAGACTTGAATTGTATTTCTATGTATTTCAGATAATGCTTATCCTGATGACGCTCCCAAATCCAATGCTGACGAAGTTTGTATGATTATATAAAAAAAAACAACGGCAGTAGAATACCGAAGGAACAAGGGAAGCGAAGACTACAAAAATCGAAATCCAAAGACATGGCAAAAACGGCAATAGAGAAAAACGAAGACAAAACAAGGACGTGAAACAGCTACAATGCACGGAAATAAAAAGACGACATTAAAAACTAAGGCACTCATAGTGTGAACTCCAATGAAAACCGGGAGTGACATCAGGTGCTCCGGAAGGGAAAGCATGTCCTGCTCCGCTAACGACATCCGTCACAATATCAGTGAGGCATATAGTGTTTTGAAAGGTCTGTTTGGTAGCGGATTGGTTGATGTCATTTCTAACCCTTAGACAAAAACCAATGAAATCCATGGCACATGCTACTTCTCTAAACCTCAAACAGTACCAAGGTGAAATTTCGAAAAGTTTTTTTGTAAATCTCTATAGTATTGAAACAATCACAAGGACAAGTCGATAGCACACACATCACTGACGAAGACAAAACTAAAATTTTACAGTATGATTTACAAGACAACACGAAAAACTAAAGTACTGACAGTGTGAACTCCCATAAAAACCGGGAGTAATATCAGGTGCTCCGGATGGGTAAGCATGTCCTGCTCCGCTAGCGGCATCCGTCACACTATGAGTCAATCCAGGGTTGAGTCAAAACCGGTTTATGTCAAATCCGTGAAATCTAGCTGAAAATGTCCGTTTTATTTGGGACACAGAAACGTCATATCTGTCAATGATATCATGGTGGCGGTCAATGTTTTCCCGGAATTGTAAAGTAAGTGAGAACCGAACCGTCAATCCAAAAACGAACAGTCTAAGGACAATGGTAACATCGGAAATAATAAAGAAACAGAGACACAATACATGCACAGCACAGAAAAGAAAAATGAACATACACACTCACAAAGATTAACACCACTGACCCAATAAAAAAAAAACATGTAAATTTATGACTACTATTTTGCTATATTACAATCCCTTCTACTTTGGGAGTTCAAAGTCAGGATTTTACGTTCGGGTATCAAGAATTATGCAAATGTATATTGTTACAGTGCCAAAAAAAATAATTTCTTTTCTTTTGCCATGTAATCTTTGAGATATAGATAGCATATTTGCATTCAAATTGACTTGTTTTAGCTCGTAAACAACGTTATTTTTATTATTACATATATCGGTATTTGTTATTTGTTACCACCGGTAACTTCGGTGTTGACCCGAAATCCGATTCTATTTAGAACCTTTCAATATCTAAATTTATGTAAATTTTGTTGACTACTAAGGAGTATCTCCCTCAGGGAAAGCTCTGTCCTTAGCTGATCTTAGCTGTACATTTAGATCATATTGGTTTATGTTTTCTATAAGTTTTTGAAAGTCTTTGAGTTTATGGTCTTCCAAACGTTTAGATTTTATCTGCACTGAAGGGACATAAGTTGTCGAAATGCGCACATGCAGAACTAAATTCACAATAACTTCGATATTCAGTTATTTTTAATGAAATAAATTACCAGATGCAAGAGGGTCACGGAAATTATGAGTGAACACCTAAAATTGAGCCAGCGCAATTCTAAGGAAATCAAATACATCTTTTTTGTCAACATCTTTAAATCATTTCCATTTCGCTGTCCCAAACTAACATATATTTCATTGCTTTCATAACGACCCTACCGCTTATCGCGATATAATAATAGACCATTTGCCAGTTCTGCAATCAACAGAATGAATTTAGCGAAACCCAAAAGGGAGGTAATTTTTTGAAAAATCACAAGGGGACAGAATGGTTCCCTGCTTGTGGAAACCAACCAAAATATAAATCATTTTTAATTAAAAGTTATGACAGTTTAACCTTTAGCAGACGTTTAGTTGGCAACATAATTCAAAACCAAATCCAAAATAGCGATTACCATTCTTCAATGTGCTGCTTGTTTCAAGTAAAAAAATTAACAGCTGTACAAACTTGAACGATCTTCTCAGTGACTAAGAAAGGATTTTAAAAATAGAAAATGTGCCAACTTACTGCAGAATATCATAAATATTGAGTAGGGAATTACTTTGTCCAGTCTGGCTATACACGAAGACCATACTTTAAAACAAATGTGCATATCTAATGTTTGTTTGTCCGGTGTAGGAGTTATTTCCCTTTAAAGGTCTGACAAAAAACACAAAATTTGACTAGAACTGCCAAGAACTCCTGTAATTGGCAAATCATCTATTGTGTTTGAAACCCAAGCCTCACATTCAAAATAAGTTGGAGCCTAGCAAACAGAGCCAATGCCCCCAACCGTAATTAACGTAGCATTCTCCTTTAAAAAGGTCTAAAAACAGTTGTCTATCATGCATCAAATCATGAATTAGTATTACAATGAAACTACACAAAAAAATCTATAACATGTATGTAGAAACAAGGAAAAAAACTAGCGAGGATGCTTAGTCTTTCCTTTGCACTAAGTGCCATGAAATAGTAAGTATTTATGAAAATTAATGTCGAACTAGAAATTGAATTTGAAAAAATAGGTTTCATGTTTTTATCTGTTGAGTCATTTTTAAATATAAGTATAAAATGCACTGATTTTTGAATATTTGAAAAATCTAAATATGCAACTGTTACAGTGAAAACATTCACGATAGGTATTCTATAATTCGTGTAATTTATATAAGTGTTCACCTTATGAAGTGGCACCAGATTTACATATTGTCATGTAAATTATAGCATATTTGTCGAGTGAGGAGATAGATAAAAATGCTTATAAAATTCAATCAAAACAACAAACATTATAATTGTTTTAATCTGTACCTAAGTGTAAACAGAGGACAAATAAGAGGTAAACACTAGACATCACCCTGTTTTGAATCCATAGAGAAGGGTATACAAATTTCCCTTTGTCTGTCTGTCGGTCAATTCGTTTTCCGTCTGTAAGCCCGAACGGGACACATATCTTTTTTGTTTTAGTAATTTCTGTTAATGTTTTAAATACGATTTATCTGTTTTGCATTTTTTATTCGCAAGAAAATTATGTAATGCTACAATACTTTGCTGACATTTGTAGAACGCTGATAATTAAATGCTAAATTCTCAGCGGATTAAGTCAACGTACAAAGTTTCAAGAGTCTAAATGGTGAATAAAAGGATATGGAGTAAATGCACATGAGACAAAGT
>MJUU01035863.1:0-17549 GCA_002080025.1 Modiolus philippinarum
CATGTAACTGGCATATACATTTATGCAGAACAAGTAAGATAATGAAAGGACCTAGCCCTGTTTAATAGTACAAAACAGACAGCACCATGCACCAACTTACATGTGTAACTCAACCTGTCTACACTCATAATTTGCCTATAACTAAGAAAACTTTAACATTATCTTGAGTCTCGTCTGAATATAGAAATAATTGTCATCACATATAATTATTACAATGTAAGGGACAGCTCGTGAGATATCCCGATAAATCTGCTGGTCATAATCAGATCACCTGTTGTGATCAGTTTATGTGTTGATTACAGAAGCAATAAATTTTCCTGCTTCCTTTCATAAAGTTTTTCTCACCCTACCTGTAGTGCTTTCTTTGTAACCAAAACCTGGGTGAGATTTTTCTGTCTCACCCGTGGGTGAGACAAGCTACACGCACATTTTCCCGCCAAATTATGGTGATTATCGTTCTATATTAATTTAAGTTTGTCGGTTATTCGAACATAATTAAAGTCATAAATATTGCTACACTAATGTGCTTTGTTCTGATAATGTTTCAGTCTGTAGTGTGATTTTACGGAAAGCTAAAAGCTAAAATTGCCTTTTAAAAATCCCGCGCTCAAATGTTATGACGTTGCAAATAAAGGGACGTAACTCCCGAATGTAAACAAACGACATGAAGGTGAACTTCAGATTTTCTGACATATATGAGAAATTACGGCGTACAAATACAATAAACAAAACTGGGAGGACAAGACTGGAAAATGATTATGTAAAGTGTCATGATTTGAATTATTTGAATGTAACAGTATCGCGTTATTACGCCTGGTCACGAATGACGTTATGTCCAATGTCAACAAGTAATTCGTGTTGGTAGGGTGAGAAAAAGAATCAAACACGGGTTGATGTGCAAGACAAAGAAATCTCATACACCCGCGGGCAAGATTAGGCAGTCTCTGACTCGGCAAAGCCTCGTCAGAGACATCCTTAATCTTGCCCTTGGGTGTCTGAGATATCCTTGTCTTGCACACCCACCCAGCAAACACATGACGCCATATCGACGTCGGATTTAGGTTGATATGTGGTCAGTTTACCCAATACCGACGTCGGAACGACGTCTTAATTCAATGAGTCTACATTTGGTCGGCTTTCGACGTTGATCCGACGTCCGTTTTTTTTGTATGATGCAAATCCCTCGTCGAAAAATGACCCAGAAAGGACAATGAAACGACGCTGTTCATATATTATGTTAAAAAGACCTAAGTGATAGTAGTACTTGTATACTGCATCATGCATTATAATGAAAAGTAAAAACTGAATAAAAAATCCTGGGGTCAAAAATATTGCTGCAAAAAATTCTAAAATAAATTTTAATTGAAATATATATGAAATATATTTTTTTATAAATATTAAAATTATATGAGTTGCTAAAACAGAAAACTTTTCAAAATTTTACTTATATAGTTATAAATTTACGCAATGCAATTAGCTATAGTTTAACTAAAAACCCGGACTAAAACTATCAATCTGTGTGTTACAAAATGCAAATACATGCAAACAAAAATTATTTCCCATTAACACAGAAAACACGTGAGGTCAATTTTTTTTTACAATCTGAATTTTTATTGATCAGCAGTTATACCGACAGAAAAACCCTAACACAGATTTATTAAATATAATATATTTAAGCAAATTTTAATCTTAAAAATACATTATTATCTAAAAAATAAAAAATAAAATGCAGATTAAAATTTTAAATTGTACCTTTTCAGTAATTTTTTTCTTATATTACATATATTTTTGAGACTTATTTTTCCAATTATTATTTTAATAACCACCACATATAAAAAAACAGCTTGTCTGAAAGATAGTTTCTGTGAAGAAACATTTGAAGCAAACTGTCCGATATGGACTGACATTAATTCACAGTATAGGCAGTTAATGTCGAGTTCACATTGAGTGGTTGAGATCCGGTCGAATTTCGACTATGGTACAATGTAATAGAATTAAGGGGGTAGACCTGGGTAGGCCTAAAATTTTCCGCTCGTTTAATTTTCTTGATATTTTCAGTATTAAAACAACATATGTTCATGTCCACTTTAAGCAATTTTCAACAATTTCTACCGTCCCGTTTTATGTCTAGTGGTCATCAAAGATACCTTGTTTCCTCTTGTTATTTGGTCCGTTCAGGACTTGATTGTGATGTATAAAATTGGCTCTAATTAAATTTGTATTTGATTTAGAATGATTTCAAATGCAAAATTCTGTAGTTTAGACATGTCTGAAAGTAAGCACGAATAATGATAGTAAATTTAACAACTTTGAACAGAAATAAGTGGGTGTTCTGAACAGTATAGGCTGAAATTTTTACTCTATTTTGATCACTTTCAAACACCTCTAGTAAAAAATTCTGTCGTTTAATTTTCACCAAAAACTGAGAATAGAAAGAAAACTGGTATATGAAAGATATATAAAAATTTTAGAAAATTCTACCGTCCCATTTTTTCTTAATTTAGAATAAAGTGGGTAAAAATCAAAAAAATTGCTGAATCTGTACTATAAATTACCTCCCTTGGAAGAAATCTGACTTTTACAGATTTTCATTATCTTTGGACAGTATTGCATAAATGTAGGATAAAATGGACTCATTATAAATAACTGGATGTTGAGTATTTGTTTTCATGACAAAGTGAATATTTATTTGCTGTGTGGAAACAAATTTACAGTTCTAAAATTTTGATCATACCTATTGCAATGATTCTATTTGTTTGTGTAAGTAATAAAAAAGTGAAAAACAGAGTTATCTCCTCCTACCCCAGGTCTACCCCCTTAAACAGCAATAAATATTAATGAAACCCATCGATAGTCATGCCTTCTAACGTATGAAACGTTCAGTATTCAACCACTACACAACATAAAATGAAGTTTTTTCTCAGTCGGCAACCGACTTTGTTTCGACGTCAGAAAAAGACGTCTAAAAACTTCCATTTTCAATCAAAGTCCAACATCAATCCGACATCAGGATATGACGTCATTCTGACGTCAAAACGACCAATTTTGCCTACTGGGTATAGTCTATGAAAAGGTCAGATTTATCATGAAAATAGCAATGTGTTTCGTTTTTAATTTTTAATAATTCAGTTCAACAAGGGTGTCATGGCACAAAGACAAAGGCTGTGGAAGGTGTCATGGCACAAGAAATCGTTGTTATATAAAAAAGATGACATTTACTAAAACGATTCACCGATTACGAACTTACCTCGCTGCACGATTGAAAAAAAAGTTGTTCTTTTGGCGTCAAAAATCGATGAAGCATGTTTACTACTTAAAACATAATACATTTTGAATATATCGGTATTTATCATGAAATATATTACAAAATATATCAATTAAAGGCAGTAAACTTGTCAATTTTGTCAGCAAACATAAACCATGTGAACAGATTTTTCTCAAACAGGAAGCGAGAAACTTATTTTAAAATTCAGTCCGGACCGGAAAGGGGCGGAATGCGGGAAAATTTTATTTTCATTTTTATTTCACTTTTGAAAAAATACGTGCTGGCGGGTCCGACGAACAGGAAATTAAATTTGTATGGCCTCATATACTAAAGCAACTCTTAAAATCACCCGTATCGTGTTGACACACATGTTTAATTAAAACATCGGTACATTTTAGTTATTTTGAAGCGACCAAAATTATATGTTGCATTCGTCACTTGCAAGCTATGGTGTGATGAGAGAAAACATTTTTGTCCCCCAGAAGCTGGTTCTTAAATGAATCTTTCTTCAGGAGAGCATTAACGTCTACCCGCTTTTTCCGGTTTCAAGTGAAGCTCTTTTTGTTTTTTATTGGATCTTTGTTGTTCATCTGTTAGGAAAAATGAAAGGATATGGAGTGAATGTACATGTGACAAAAACGAACACGATACATAGAAAACTCCAGTTTATCAAGGACAGGGCTGTGTGTGTTTGTATTCATTTTTCTTTTATGTGCCATAATCATGTGATGTCATTCCTTCTTGGTGTTTCTAATGTTGCCATTCCTTTGAATTATTCGTTTTTAGGCTGACAGTTCGGTTCCCATTAACTTTGATAGTTTGATGGGTCAAACCAGGTTTAATGATGTATTAAAGATGATAATAAGACTTTTATGAAAAAATCTGATAAATAATAATCCATAACCATAGCAAAATAAACAATACCATACTTTTATGCCTATAGCAGGTGACATATAGCACACTTTGAATGTCACTGGACCTGTCATCATGAAATATAGCAAAAATGTTCTTTGAGCATCAATGATTAATATCCGACGACAGGTGGAATATGTTTTCTTGACAGGACTTGCGAAGGCCATTGCAAAAAGTATGCACACTGTACTTTTGTGCATTTTGATAAGGTTATTTCGCCTCTTACCCC
Organism: Modiolus philippinarum; assembly: GCA_002080025.1. NCBI lineage: Eukaryota > Metazoa > Mollusca > Bivalvia > Mytilida > Modiolidae > Modiolus > Modiolus philippinarum. The sequence continues at coordinate 4,407 of MJUU01035863.1, forward strand.
GTTCTCTTAAGAACAATAACAACATGTTTGAAATATATAGAGAGCATAAATCTCTCTCACGGAGACTCCTCACTGCAGGAGAGAGACTCTTGTCTACAAGCGTCATCTTTTTTGTATAAAAATGTCATTCTGGTACCAGGATATTTCAAAATTGAACAAGACTTACAGGGGCTATAATGTCGTTTCCAATAAAAATAAGTATTGAGTGTCTTTTTTCTACGAAGAACATGTAATATTCAAATTTTCCACTAATCCTTAGTTTACTACTGCACACTTGGTTATTACGGAAAGAAGGGATTTCACACTGATTTTCTTCTTTTAACGGCATTGAGATAATCTCGGGTAAACCTGTTGTCAAAACGGATGATAACAGTTGTAAGAACACTTTGCCAGTTTATTCTTTTGACGAGTCAAACACCATGGATGTGGCAGTGCTCAAACCATTGCTAGGAGAACATTTGAACTTACTATGTGGTATGGACAAAGCTCATAAGTTGAAGGTCTCTTGGTTACTTCAAGTTGAAGAACAATAATATCGTTCCGTTGCTTGGCTTTACCATCTATTTGTAGAAAATTTGTACAGTTGACTCTCGTTATCTCGAAATTGGAGGGACCAGAAGAAAAGTTCGACTCAACTGAAGTTCGACTTAACGAAATCAATGAAGTTCGAGCAGCAGAAAGGGGAGATAACCATGGACGAGAATGACAAAATAAGTACAACTGGATCCGGTTACATATTCTATGTATACTGGGTTGTCGTAAATTATTTTTGTTATTGTTTGTACTTTGATAAATTCTTGTTTTTCTATGTTTATATGTTGTTTGAATAATGTTGAATAAAATAGTTTTTTTTTATTGTCATAGTTATTTTTTTTCTGATGACGACCGAAAATTACTCTTTTTTAGTTCAAATTCAAAGCGTAATTTTAAGTTGTCAGAAGAATATAAACTTGTTTCAAATGTGTTAAAGACTAAGATACTGCATAAAATAAAGATAATAAACGATTACAAAATTTATTACAACTTTAAATGATCAAGCACTATATAAATAAAATAACATTTGTGGATGAGAAAACAATTTCACAATTTTAAGTCACTACATAAAAGCACTATTCTGCAGACGTACTGGGTGTCATAACTCTGAAATGTCACTTTGTTTTACACATAAACTTAGTAAATGTTCTTTCATTATGAAATTTGACACATCATTAAATTTCTTTGTTGCAACACTTGAGTTATTCAGAAATTCTAGTTGTGCGGTGATAATGTCTAATGCGGACATAACAGCGGCAACTGGTGGTCGTTTTGGTGCTGGTTCATCTTCTTCGTCGCTAGTGACTGATTCTGCGGCATTTCTAGATGAAATACTGTCTTCGATAATATCGCTACTGCCGAACCAGCTATCCCCCCGGGTTTTATCCCGGGTCCTTCACTGGTTTGATCATTATTTGTAATATTGGCTATCCCCCCGTAACTAGGTCCTTCACCAAGATCACGTGTAACAGTATCATCAGAAGACATTCTGAAAGGCATGCCAAAAGCCATATTGATACCATTTTTATATGAAATCTCATTAATTTTCTCAAATAAAGTAAAAACATTAAATCCTTTGCTTTCACAGATACGCCGAAAATGTTCAAGATCCGCTTGGCCAATTGCTATTCATCCACAAGCGTATATGTTTGTTTAAAATTGTAATTAATAAAACATCATCAAGATTTTAATAACAACAATCGTATTTTAACGGATAACGGTACTTATTTTAAACACACCCAAGCGTAGACATCTTGTCAAAAACACAAATGCCGACAATGGTCTTTGATCATTAAATAAAAGAGATCTAATTGCATTAATATAATATTTCATAGTTTTATTAATTATAGAAATACAGGTAACAAATCATCAAATCACAAACATCATCAAAAGGTGTAATAAACTAATTAGTGGTGACACAGGGCCCGACAGGTAAAATGATTTGACACTTTGATACGTCGTAATCATTGACTTTAACAAGGAAATTCATTGTAGGGACTAAATTTTTACTTCGAGAAAACCGAAATTTTGACACATCCAGTTTCGACTAAAAAGAAGTAAAATAACATAGACAAACAGGCATTTTTTCCCGGACTTCGACAAAATTTCGACTTAACCGAATTTTCGAGTCATCAGAGTTCGAGACAACGAGAGGCGACTGTATTATGTGCATTTACTCAATATCCTTTCATTGTTCAATCTGATTTGAATTAGATCTATCCATTGTTCTCTACAGTCATGGCATGGTAGATCTAACACCACTCCATTTTACTTTTCTATTTTGGTTGATGTCAAAGGTCATAGAATTGAAAGTTGAATGTGATGCAGTTAGGTCTACCATGCAGTGACTGTAAAGAACAATTGGTAGATGTTATTTTAATCAGATTGATCATTGTTTATCTTTCCCGTATCCTGATATAAATTTTCATCCTGGTAATTCTCTCTGTACATTTACATGAAGATATAAAGTGGCATTAAGTAAATGTATATATTGGACAAAAGCCCCGCTACTACATTAAAAGCTTAACATTTTAAATTGTAAAAATGTTATGTGTATAAAGGACAATCATTGAGATTTTGAACGTCGACAATAACAGGAACAAATGAGAACTCTACCAGATATCGGTAGTCTTTTCGTGATTTCTTCGTTAGACCAGGACCAGAAACTTGCAACAAAATTACAAAGTGGAATCACATATTAACAAAATAATTCATGGTCTATTAAAATAATATTCAAATATAAAAGTACAATACGTTTGTCATCTTTTTAAAGTTAAACATTGTCTAGATGTAAGAAATTTGTAAAACGGTATGTACAAAATATATAAGCAAAGTAAAAAATTAATTAATGATTTCGGATGGCTATAATTCAAGAGGTTGAAAATAATCGTTGTGAAAAGGACAAGCATTAAAGTGACGTAACACAAATCGTTGTCATTGCAACATGACTTCTGTATACATCCTCTTGATGAGTACAAATCACGTAAACAGTTCTTGAAATCGTCTTTTGGTATACAATCCAATGAACAACCACGAACAGTCATAAAATGTGCTGTGCATTTCAAAATATACTTTCTGAAAAAGAGAAAAAAAAATAGGAATCATGAACAATTTCCGTACGGTTTTAAATATTTTACGAAAGGATACGGAGAAAATGAACATGATAACGACATAAATAACCCGTTTTGTAAAATTTAAGGATGGCTTTTGGAAATGTGCTCTGTAAGAGCATTTGTACCTTGTAGTAAAATGAATTTCATCGCAATTGATCTGATATACGAAAAAATAATACGATTAATACGATATCAAATCGACGGAACTCATTAAGACTATATAGGACAACGATGCAATTTAAGTGTGGTTTGATAAATAACAAAAAACCAAAGTTACTGTTAATTTAGATTCGGCATATACGCAATTCGACAAATTATGTTTCTTCAGTGCAGATAAAATCAAAAGATTTGGAAATCCATATACCAATATATGTGTAACATCTAATAGAGAACAAAATACCAGTGGGGTTTAATAGTTAAGCCAAAATCAGCTAAGGACAGAGCTATCCTTAGTGTTAAACACGCATCATGACAAGCCAGTGGTAGGGAATAACTTTATACCGAAGTTACTGATTATTTAATTTTTGCATATGCGCATTTCGACAACTAATGTCTCTCCAGTGCAGATAAAATCTAAACGTTTGGAAGACCATGAATTCAAAGATGTTAAAACTGATAGAGAACAAATAACCAATATCATCTAAATGTAAAGCTAAAATTATCTTACGACAGAGCTTTGCATGAGGGAAATACTCGTCAGTTTTCAACAAAATTACAAAAAAATAGATATTGTAAGGTTCCAAATAAAATAGGATAAAACCGTTATATGGGTACCCAAACATTCTTTTCCTGTATCCTGTTTCCCTATAGGATAATAAACACACGAATGAACCCAAATAAATGTAGATTACTAATTCTTAGGCCACTGTCTTCAAAAAAGGGAATGAGACAAAGTAATTTGGAAAGAGGGGCCAAGAGAGCTCGCTACTAATCTTCCGGCTACCCAGTGAGCCTTGGTTGCTTGTAAACACTGTCGCACTACGGTAAAAATCCCACTCAAAGCTTCACGAAAGGTTCGGTAGAGAAAATAAACAAACATTTCAGTAAACGTCGGCAGTACAACCGAGAGGCCATTATGCCAGCAAAATATTCATGTAAATGTAGCCCGAAGTCAATTTAATAGACACTTGCAGAATATCCTATTGATGTCCTATAATAAACAAAAAATGTAACGTCATTTTTTCTGGATTTTCACCAGTCTCTGAGATTTATTGCAGTGCGTGTTTCTATTGATGGAATTTCTTCTGAAGCACCTTATGACATCCAAGGCTTTTCAGTAGGCATTTAATCTGCTTTTGTCTACTTGTTCGGTTCTCCTCATTCTTAATTTAATTAGTGTTGCCTCTGTATTGATTTTCTTTTCCTTCAAAATCATAATCTTGATAATTATTATTATTATTACTATTATAATAAGTTTTATCATTATCTTAATAATTCTTTTGTGTTTATTTTCTCTTTTTTGTGTGCTTTTGCTTTGTTTTCTTTAATCTTTTTTTGTTTGCTTTTTTGGCATTGCCTCCCTTAAAAATAATATTAAAGATAATCAGTATAACCGATACCTTGCAGCGTTGACCTTCTTGACATGACCTTTGTTCTGCTTTGTCATTATCGTCTGGATCCAAGTCATAATTGTCAGCAATACAATGCCAACATTTCAAAGCACAGCAACTACCTGAGAAAAAAAAGAGGTATTTAATATCGTATAAAATATAGCAACTACCAGAGTAAATGTCAAGGTATCCACTATTGCATTAACCTGAAGAAAATATCATGGTATTTTATGTGACATTAAATACACCTACTGTCTTGATAATATTGTATAAAATACACCATATCTCTTTATTTTGTCTACTGAAATTCTTTCAATTAAAATCCGAAGTAACAAAAGCATTTACGGAATTCGTATTACTCACATTGAACATAAGCTTTCTGAAGTTGCTGAAGATACTTCTTTATTATTGGATGGAACTGAAAAATCTTTACAAGAAACACTTTTAGAACTAGATTAGTTTGCTGGAACTTCTGGTTAACTTTTCAAAGACATAAGTAATTTGGAGTGGGAGTAAAAGATATAGTGAGGAAATCTTAATGTTTAATCTAAGGTTGCATACTAAGTAATTTTAAGTAATTAACTTTGGGGACACAATATTTAAGTTTCTGGATCTAAATTTTGATGTAAACTTGGATAAAATGATTAAACTGAATAATGAGGAAAGAATTGTTCAAATTAAGAATCTTATGAACCAAAGGCCAAAAAGAAACCTTACAGTTATTGGAAAAAATCACAGTTGTGAAGACATTTATATTAACAATGTTAAATCATTTAATTATTTCCTTAGCACTAATCCAAGTGACGATATCTTAAAGAAATTTATACTTTAATTAGAAGTTCACCTACCCACAGTATAGGGATATGGAATTAATGCAAATTTTATGAAGTATACTAGTATTATTGCAGCAGTAAAACACGCTGCAAAATCTTTTTATTCGATTATTAATAAGAGAATCCTTTCATTCCTGATATATAGCTTAGTATACTTGTAATATGTAATTGTATGTTGAAATTTTGGAGCAAAATAAAAAATAAAACAAAAAATACAGTAATGTAAAGCTAATATAAGATATGTTTATCCACCCTTAATTAATTCTTTGCTTGTAGTTACCCTCGTTCCTCGGTTTTCGAACGTCTTTATATGAAAGAAATAGACATTGGAAATATTTTACAAATAAACTATGTAGGTTTTCATAATTTCTATAAAAAGCAGATATTTTAAAACTGAGTCGGCATTGCTGATTGTTGTATTAGATTCAACTATAATGTTGGAATAAAATTCGCAGTTCGCAGATATAATTTTACAAATGCTATAGTATGCAACCTTAGATTAAACTCCATCGCCAAGATTTCGAAAGCTTAAAGTTTTTTTGAGGATAAGGTATAGGTGATTTTTTAAAATTATTTAAAGCATAACACACAATGACACCAATTACTTAAACAAACCTGACGGATTTGACAAAATCTCATATTCTTAATATTTGACCATACAACGGGATATCTAACGTCCTCAATATCTGATCGACCAATATTCCAAAAGCGCCGCTATTCAGAATATTTGTTTTATTTCATTTCATCGAAAGAAAGCTTAGATTCCTTATAAACAAACTTTTTAAAAGAAATTACCAGCCATATGCATGATTCAAACCATCACCATCGTGTAACCAACTTACGATGATATCTGAACAAGGCTGAGTATGTTATAATTAGACAACAAAGACGTTGGCAGAATTTCAGTTTCTTTAAAACATACTGGTTCCAACATTTTTTATCGACAGTACAGGCGTTCTAAGCAAATTAAAATTCAAGGTGATTTTTGCAGAAAATTATAGACAGACTACTTCGAGAAATGAATCTGAGGTTTTCTTATAAAAATAGTCAGTACATTTAAATTTTAAACGCAATATGTATGTGTCTCTCTAACGATAGCACCCAGGCTCAGCATGAAAAAATAACTTTATTTCAATCGCTTTGCTCGATACCGCTTTGATATCACAGTTTGAAAATGAAAAACTACGACAATGTACAAATAGCAGCCGTATCACAAGGAAAGACAAACATAAGGGGAAAGACACTAATTCCATAATGTATCGAAAAAATTATCGAAAAAGATTTATAAACTAAATCAGGAGCCATTCGAATTTATTCGTAGACTTTTTCACAAGAAGGTTATATAAAAAAAAATGAAAGTGCTATAGTCTTTTATATTCAGAAACCTTCGGATGCAACTGCAACAATCAATTGTTTGTAAATCTATTTATATTGATTTATTGGGGCAGTAGTAATGCAAGCACATTATACTGATCGGCTTAACCTAATAAAAAGTAATATGTCAAGCTAAGCAATCGTAAGACGACATTTGATTGCTCATTTCTATCCGGTTACCATCAATAACGGTTTCAGATCTGTTTGAATAAAAACCGAGTACTTAATGGCACATCTTTAAACCCAGACATACAATGTATTAAACAAACAAAATAACTACACTTATGGTGAAAGATACACTCCGTAAGAAGAAGTTGGAATGTTTGTGTCCATGTGAGGGAAATCGATAATTTTGAAATTAAAATCGCCACGTTAGTCGTAAATTTAAATACTTATATGACTATTTTCGTCAAATTCGAGGTGTAAGTAAAACATTATGTAGATCTCATAGCTCATGTCGTTTTCTTAATCTGTAGTTCTGAAGGATATATCGATAGAACCAATTTAACAGAGGGTGCGTTATTATTGGAAAGATCATAATTAATGTATCTATAAGTGAGATTGAAAGATCTAGCATCTTTCATTTTATGATTTGCACTATTTCCCCGAAGAAATAAAGTCTCTCAGGAATATAAAAACAAGTTGAGAAAAGGGGAGCACAATTCATGCCCATTGCTATACCAGCTACCTCTTGATAAATGGCACCTCAAAATTTGACAATAATATCAACAATAAGAAAATCAAGCATACTGCACACCTGTTTTTCATCGGAGCATAATTTTCCTTACAAATTCAGGCAGTGCATCTAGTATGTATATTCAAAATTATATATGTAATAAAAAATATATGCTGAAAACCATAATATTATAAAAGATTTACAGAATAATGGAACTTTTGTTAAATTTATTTTATAACAAATTTATATCAGCTACCACTCGTAGCCGAATAGAATTATCATAGTCGTTTGACCAGCTTGCTATTACTGGAAGGTTACCTATATATCGCGATAATAGATCTATAAACTTCAATTAAATTAAAGCAAAACATAACAGAAAGTCAAAGTTATCATATGAAAGAAAATGCATATAAAAATAATGATTTAAATATGAATTGATTGTATAATTTTAGGTAAATGATTAGTTAAAGTGCTTCAAAACTGAGAGAATCAAAGGACAGACAAAAGAGAGATGGAATAGTCTAAGGCATTTACAAGAAATAAGGTGTATTGAATAACAAAAGAAATGTTCATAACAAGTCTTTAAATAGTATTTATTCTTTACTCATCATTACATGTAAATTGTTTTGTGTTCCACCGTAGCATACATTGTTTGATATCTCATGCAGAAAGAAATTTTGTCGGTGATAATAGTCTCGGTAGACCTGTTATACTTTAAATAGCACCATGGCCATTCCGGTAAGCCCAGTTCCCTTCAAAACTTATGAAATGTTATAAAAATTAATATGCATGACATTTGGTAAATCCAACTCCGGTTTTGACAATTAGTTTTTTTCAGACCAACACTGCCAGAATTTTTATTACCTCAGCCAATTTACACGAACTTCAGCCTATCAGATACGTATGAAGAGATATGTTTAAACCACCGAAATTTGCTACATGCATGGTAGACAATACAAAACAAATCTCAACAACAGCTGTGTCTGTTTGACAGACAAGAATAGAATTGTCATCGTATTAGCTTTGTCAATGTCTCAAACGGATATTAAAGTAACTCATTTTCATTTAAAGATTTGTAAGAACAGAACTGCATTAACCAAAGAGAAAGTGTTTTTTATTTCGACATTCTATAGGGAAAAAAACCAAAACAGCACGATTTAGAAATAAAAGCTGTAGGATGCACTAAGTAATCTAAGTCACAAAATGATTAAAGTCTCAAGAATCTTTGAATTAATGTGTGGGTCGATATGTGATATTCAATAAATAGGTTATCTAGAAAACATTGAAATGGGGTCATATGAAATAAATTGAAAATTTACGACGACGTGCATAAAAGACATGTTATCCAAACCACTTTGGGGGAAAAACTGATACTTATTACATAAAAAAAAAATATCGAGGAGGTTATGTCAGACTTTCCAGTTTGATAGTCAAAGTAAGAAAATGTTTGTATATTTTTGCAGAAGAATTTCAATCAATATTGACATAAAGATGAAGAGCAACAATAACAACTCTGTTCCGTTGCTTAGTTCTACGTGTATTTGTAGAGACTTTGTCTCATTTGCATTTACTCACATCCTTTCCATTGTTAATTATCAATTTTGATGGATGAAGCAAGTGTACCTCAGTTAACTGCTGTTTTGTGAAATCCCCAAGAAAATGATATACTTATAATTTCCACGTCATGTATACGGTCAGTCCACGAAAACTTGCATTCACTTCAAGAAAATAAAAATCACTCAACGATTGCAGGTAATTTTAAATGAGTTACATAAGCTAGTTTTACCCTATCAATTTTACTATCTTTCCATAAATCGTACTCTTGCAGTATAATGATGAAAAAGAAATATCTTGATACGCAAATGAATTGGTTTATCAAAAGTAAAAATACATCAAACAACATCACATTTAAAACCATGCCAGGCTAAAACCCCAAGAACCTCGTCCCAGTCTTTTAGTTTCTTGAATTCACATGTAGTTTTCGTAAAGTGCATACAAATCAGTTTGCAAATATAATTAAAAGGTCAATTGTTCAGAGAACAATTGCAAGGTCTTTCACCAGTTTTCATCATGATAAGATGTTTGTGTTCGATATTATAATGTCTTTCGGTCGAAAATATAATCTAAACAAAAGTTCTCAACTGAATTAGTCTTTTTCCTACGGTTGCTGAGGACTTTTTCGAAAAATTAACATGTTGCTAAGGACATGAAAGCCACCACATCCATTTGGCAATGTCATCTATTTCTTCTTTACAACATTACAAAACTTTTAAGGCATATTTGCTTAGGAATTTGATTACAAATAACGTTGTTGCTAGGGACTTTGACTTTTTGACTTTGGCGACCATAATCAGTAGCAATACCAGTAAAGAAAGTGCCAGTCTCTCTGATTCGGTCAATGCGCGACAACTTTTGATATAAATGCAGTTTGTGCAAAACTCCATTTCAAAAATTTATCGCTCAAAAAGATAGATAAATACTCATGAAACTTGGTAGAAAAATCAGTTATTGAATAATCTATCGATTTGCTTGTAGGTGGCGAATGAGGAGTTAACCAATATCAAGTAAAAGTGAAATAGCACGATTTTTCTAAAACGGCTCGAAACAAAATAAACGATAAAAAGACTATTCTGAAAAGAGGAGATTTAGACACCTACTATTTTCAAGTTTAAGATACGGTGTCTTGTTTTCATGAAGTCTTCTACTTCAGAGAAAACTTTTCATTTAAGTTAAAATTAAACAGTTTTTATTGCAGAGAGTTGTCGAACATGAATCTCTGTTGTGGTTGATATATGATGTACTGAACATTTTATCTGTTTACAGTGTCTTTTTATCTTTAATTGTTCATGAGATATAAGCAAAAATTAAAAATCGGAAACCTAAAAATAGATTTTTGGGACAAAGGCAAAGGCTCAATTATGTTTTACCTATTATATCAGATGTAGTCTAACATGAGACTTTAATTTTCTCCTTCACCTTTGATCAGCTATCTCTCTCTGTTAAAGTTTTTAACATAAAAAAAAATTGGCTATGACCTTGACCAGTGACCTTGATGATCTTTCACCTTGGGCTCAAATTGAAGGTCTTTCCGTACTGGTCACCTTGAACATATATGTAAAACATGGATAACAGGAAACACCTACCATGACTATAAATTATAATTACATCCCATAATATGCTAAGGAACTACACAGGAAAAACACAAAAAAGTCAAAAACCAAACGTAAACAACTAGAGAAACTCGGGACAGCCGGACTTGGTACCGGCACAAGCAAAATCCAGCGGTAAGGTTAAACTGGTTTATGGATACCTCAACCTCCCCTTTTTCTACCCGTTTCCCTATAGCTAAAAAAACATACGAATAAAACCCAAGACAGATAGATTAATAAGTCAATGACCACAATCTTGGAAGGAGAGAAAATGACAATACGTTATTTTGAAAAATGGGTCAAGTGGTGCTCGCCTCTACACTTCCGGCTAGCTCAACAAGCCTAGTTTGCTGGTAAAATCCCGTCGCAATGCGGAAGAAAATTCAACCTCAAAAGTTCCCGAAGAGTTTGGTCAAGAATCATCATATATTTCTGCAGACATCGGCAGTATCAGTGAGAGGCCTGTATGTGTGTAAAATTTCAAGTTCAGTAGATCTCAAAGCTAATTTAACGAATTCAAGCAGAGTATTTTGTCGATATCCCCTATTACGTAAAGAATGTAAGTTCGTCCCAGCCTTTCTGGATTTTAATCAGTTTCTCGCATTTTAACAACGTTTCCGTAGAAACGAGAATTAGAAATATCACTAGTAATAAGCTGTCCGCGAGAAACGCTATATTTATATATCAAATGTCTATATCCTCTAATGTATTCAACAACATATGAAATCTGTAGCCCCTCTGCACGAGGTTTGCTATGATAGTAGGGTTACATTCATTTAAAGCGGCAAGAGTAGAACGCATGCGAATCATACGAGTTGATAAATATACACCCCAGGTGGATGGAGCTAGAGAAATGTCGCCGTCAAGAAAAGAGAAATTAGTGAGAGTTAATCAAAATCATCCCTTTTATCATACATTTTGGTTTTTATTTTACAAGAGTCAAGTTACTAACAAATACCGATTTACTGAAACGTATCTCAAAAAAAAGTTCGTCGCAGAGTTTACGTTCAAATGTATTAAATGAAGATCTCAATAAGAGAAGTATTTTTGCAACACAATGTTTTCACAAACTTTTTATCGTTTCCGGGATATTTGAGATAATTGGAAATGGTGGACAAAACAATTTGACCTCAGATTTATTATCAGGACAATGAAAGCTAAAAATGTCATCGAAATCTGTTAACTTTGAAAAATTTGCATATTCAGGGGTCAAAACGAGTAATTGGGGCCGCGGCCACATTTTATTTTGCAATAACAAATCACGACAAATCACCCTGAGTATGAATGCAACATTTTCCCTCACTCAGAATTTTGATGTCGGTTACGGTGTTCCAGCAAACATGATAACAAGAAAAACTGTATTTGGAGAGATAACTCTGTTACTAAACAAAGATCTATTTCACACTGTCTGTGGCTTCGTCCCTCCCTAAGCCGATTAAGTGTATCAAGTATCGAATTGATATGTCACGACACCTGATAATTATGTTTTAGAAATCTTCTCATCGTGCTTAAGAATTTTTCTTTGCTTAATAACTAAGCCAAGTATCTGCTTGAAATTTGGCATCAGTGCATTTTAGTCCACTCTTGAAAATTTGTCGCAGCATCAACGTTTGAGTCAGTGGTCAAAATCAAAATTTCAAAATTGAGTTCCAATTTTGTGAAGAAGTTGTTTAGAAATGAAATTTGTCAAAATGGCAATGTTTTGAATTTTTGGGTAAAAAATACCGATTTTTGAGAAATTCAATTCGAACCATCAAAAAGATTTGCAAATTTGCACAACTGTTCCCAAATGGTTCCGAAAGAACTGCTTAAATTTCAAACTGATTCATAGTAGTTCATAGAAGATAAACGTTAAAGTAATGTCTGTTAAAGGGAAAACAAGACATTTTGAGAAACAACACAGGAAATGTTTAATGGATTAAATGATAACCGGTCCCAAAACTTTGACAAGGAAAAAGTGTTTGACGGGGTAAAGCTTTGTAGTGGAAAATTAAGAAAAAACAATCATGTGTTAGATTCGTACCAAAACCCTATTCTTGTGCATTTCATGCCGTGTATTGCAGTTGGCGTGGTTTCAAAAATAAGTCACGTGGAAAATTGTTTTTTAAGCCTGTGTAATTACAATTGCAGTTACATTTGTTGAAAATTGTCATATGTGCGAAAAAAAAATCTAAAAAGTTATGTTTAATAATCAGAAAATAAGGTATGTCGTGATAGACCTTGAGTAAGTGATTACAACACAATAAATACAATTACCGATCAACCAAATATCCTTCCAGGATTTGTGCAAAAAAAGAAGATAAATTCAAAGCTTGCATATAACATTCCAAGTTAGTTTTGCGTCCGCAAAAAGAAAACTAAAATCCACAGAGACTATATTGTAGACGATTTTGATCGGGGTGGGGGGGGGGGGGT
>MJUU01035863.1:17635-64216 GCA_002080025.1 Modiolus philippinarum
CAAAAAAATGGATAACAGGAAACACCTACAAAGGCTGAAAATTATAATTACATGCAACAATTTGCAAGGGAACTACACAAGAAAAACACGTATAAGACAAAAGACAAACGTAGACAACGATAGGTACTCGGGACATCCGGACTTGGTACCGGCACTAGCAAAAGCCAGAGTTAGGGTTAAACCGATTTATCGATACCCAAACCTCCCCTTTATCGGTCCCTTTTCCCTATATTATAAAACAATACGAATAAAACCCAATACAGGTGGACTACTAACTCCATGACCACAATCTTGAAAGGAAAGAAAAAGACAATACTTAATTTTGAAAGATGAGTCAAGGGGTGCTCGCCGCTAAACTGCCGGCTAGCTCAAGGAGCCTAGTCTGCTGGTAGAACACTGTCGCACTACGGAAGAAAAATCAAACTCAACCTTGTTGTAAAAGTTTGGCTGTGATAGTACGGTTACGTTCATTGAAATCATCAAGAGTAGAACAAACTCGTGCGAATCGTATCATATACACCCCGTTGGATGGAGCAAGGGGAATGTCGCCGTCAAGTAAAAGGAAATTAGTAATAGTGAAATCAAAATCATCCCTTTTATCATATATTTTTGTTTTGATTTTACCAGTCAATGATGATAGTCAGATCCAGAAAAGGCCAAAATTTGGAATTATGGTTAGCTTTATTTAATTTCAGTTGTTGTGGATAAATAATGTCTACATAATCAAAAAACTGGCGATTATCAATAGTAAGGATATCGTCAATTTACCTGCTGTTATTGAAAATGGAAATAAGTTTATCACTGTTACGTATGGTTCCGTTTTGAAGCTTTTTCATGAAATATCGTTCGTAACAGAAAAAAAAATGATCTGCGATGAGAGGTGCACAATTTGTACCCATGGGAATAACTATGACCTGTTGATAAATAGTGTTGCCAAAACGAACAAAAATATTGTCTAGCAAAAGATTGAGTACATTAATCATATCATCATATGCCCAGGAACAATGATTGTTGTAGGTTATATTAGAGAAAAATCCTTCCTTTTTGTTAGAGCAAATGAACTGCAGACCAGAAAATTTAAAAGACCATTTATTCAGTTGTCCCAACTCAGATTTAACCAAATTATATGGAAGGGTAGTATAAAGTGTAGAAAAATCATAACTGTCGATAGTTGAGACTGGTCTTTGAATAGATTGTAGTTTATCTAAAACTTCAACAGAATTTTTTATATTCCAAGAGTAATTTACACCAGAGTTTTAATAAGTTTTTTCACAGTATTTAATAACCAACTCCTTTATACAAGTAAGTGAACTAGTCAGTTAAATGGATGGATAAATTGGTAGTAGAACACTTACTAGATGCTGAAATAAAACGATGTTTGAAGGGATCTTTGTGAAGCTTCGGAACCCAGTACATGGTAGGTAAGATGTTATCTTTAGGTGGAACTTTAAGAATTACTGTATCCTTTTCATGTTGTTTGGTTAACGTTGTTCGTCCCAATTGGTACGTTTGAAAGTGTCTGACTTGTCCAGTTCGTTTTGTTGGACATCCATGTAGTATTTCTTTCAGACAATAGTAACGTTGTTACAAGCCTTGTCAACAGGTACAAACACACATTTTTACCAAGATCCTCCAGTTTTGACTTAATTCTATTTACAGACAGCTTAGGAGGTGACTTAACATAATTATCTTTATAAAAATTTATTCTGTTGGTGACCTTGGTACTAATTTTATCTTTAAACAAATTTAGAACATGCTTGTTTTCACTTTCTCGTTTGCACCATTTTTTATAATAATTGGTTACATGTCTTTTTTTCAAGACATCTTGTTTTTAATTTTGGTTGTCTATTCAAATTCGAATAAATAGCGCGAGACAATTTATTTAAGAATATCAATTTTATCATGAATTAACAAATTTAATAATCCATATTTAAATTACATATAAAAATTACATCTTTCTCTTCAAATTATACAATAAATGTACACTGTACAGTTATATTTTTATGGGTGTCGCACATATGGGCAGTATTTATTCGGATATGGATTTCGATCATAATCTAGTATGAAATCGGTTACAATTTTTAGACCCCAGCCGCCCGTACGAAATACAAGAGAGTTGACCCCCCCCCCCCGGGGGATTTTGATACATGTATGATTTATCCTATTTGTGCCCCATCGATCTTTTGAAAATGAAAAAAGTAAAAGATACGTCAATGTTTTATGTTATAAAAACTAACATAGTTTTTCGATTCATGTCGACTTTTATTTTTGACATTTATGACTTGCAACATGTTGTAAAATGAACAGTTAATCAATGAACGTACTTTGAAGATGCATACTTGCCAAAGGAAAAGTCAACATCAGTAAATATTTCATGCGGCTGAAGAGGTGGTTTTTATTACCCCACACAAATTACATGCAGTAAAATTAACCATTTAGCATACAATTTTGTTTTTACATCTAGAAGTTAACAATTATTATAAAATAGTGAAGTATTATTTCTCAGGTAATGATATTTTTTTAAAATATTTTTCTTATTCCAACGAAATTTCTTGACATTTTACGTTTTTAATTACTTAATTTCAATTTCTAGTTCTTTTAACAAAGAGATTGTGCCGTTCAATGCTGTTATGCTGAAACTACAAACTGTATTTAAGGTGGCTCACTCCTCATATTTTTGATTTTGTGTCAGATTTCGGAACTATTCTGGTTTTCTCTAGTTCAATGGCTAAAAAATTTTGCAAACGGACCCCGACTTTAATTTCCTGAACATTTTCTATAGGTCAAGCTATGTGAAGGTAAAAGGCCATATGAGCTTTTGCCATTACTGTGCGTCCGTTGTCTTTTGTCCGTCGTCATTCGTCCGTCGTCCGTCCGTCAACAATTTCAAAGATCTTCTCCTCTGAAACCACTAGGCAAAATGAAATCAAACTTCACCTGAATCATCCCTTGGGTATTGCTTCTCAAACTAATGGGGGATTTTTCCGCCGGTCAGCCAACATGGCCTGTTGCTAAAAATAGAACATAGGAATAAATTGCAGTTTTTGGCCTATAACTCTAAAACCATTACAGATATCAAAAATCTGATGGAGGGTAAAATTGTTCAGAATGACTTGATCTACCCACAATTTTGAAGGAAATCCGAAACCTGTGTAGGAGGTATTGCCTTTTTTACGGAATTTTGAAAATTTTCATCTTTTAAGTCTTTAAATTCAAAATCTATAGAAGATAGAGGTCAAGTTTAAATTGATAAAATGTCTGCCATGACAAGATCTACCTACCCTTCAATTTTTAAAGAAATTCCAAAACCGATGTAAGAGTTATTGTTCTGTGATCACGAAAATTATACAAATTTTGCATTATTTGTCATTTCTTTTAAAAAATATTCTCCTCTGAAACCACACGGCCAAATGAAACCAAACTTTGCCGGAACCATCCCCAGGGTAAGGCTTCTCAAACTGATGTGGGATTTTTCCGCCGGCCAACCAACATGGCGGCTGTAGCTAAAATTGAACATATGGGCAAATTGCTGTTTTGGCCAATAACTCGAAAACCGTTACAGATATAAAAAATCTGATGGAGGGTTAAAATGATCAGCATGATGAGATCTACCTACCAATTTTGAAGAAAATCTGAAAAACAAATCTCGCAGTTATAGCCCTTTTTCCTAAAATTTTTAAAAAAATTGTGCATTTTTTTTCATTTCAAAAAGTGTAACAGATAGAGGTCAAGTGTAAATTGCAAAAATGTTCAGCATATCAGGATCTACACACCCCGAATTTTTTTGAAGAAAATCCAAAAGCCTTTTGTATGAGTTATTGCCCTTTTTGCACAGAATTTTCAAAATTTTCATAATTTGCGTCTTTTATTTCCATACAACAGAAATTGAAGGTTAAGTGTATATTGATAAAATGTTTGCCATGCTGTGGGGTCTTCAAAACTGGTGTTGAAAATTGTTCGTTGGCCACCATTTTCAAAATGGCTGTCAAAAAAGGCTTTCCAATTAGATATTGATTTTGCGACTGCAAAAGCAGTCTTGAAAATTATTTGTTGACCGCCATTTTGAAAATCGTCGCCAAAAAATGGCGGGAAAAATCAACATTGCTCGATTTCAATTAAATTTGGTTTCCAGATAGATATTGATGTTGCGACTTCACAACCAGTGTTAAAAATTGTTTATTGACCACCATTTCAAAATGGCTGACAAAAAGGCGGGAAAATTCAACAGATTTCAATGAAATTTGGTTTCCAAATAGGTATTGATGTCGCAACTATCAAAATTGATATTGAAAATTGTTCGTTGACCGCCATTTACAAAATGAAATCTCGACTTCAAAACTGGTGTCGAAAGTGGTCATTAGCAAGAACCTTTTTTTGTCAAAAAAGCCCAACAAAGAAATATAGTAAAAAATGACTTTATATACAGTTCAAGATATTGGTGGTATTCTAGCTACCAAAGTTTGAGAGACTGAAGATCAACTGTATAAAAAGCCAGGTGAGCGATACAGGCTCCTGGGAGCCTCTTGTCATAAAATGTTGATTTGCGCGTTCCAATCAAATTGTTGTACACACTTTGGTAAGTCGACCTAACTCTTCATACGAAACTTGTATGCATGCAAACGAGAACTATATATAAAAATGCGCAGCCACGTTAAGTAAACACGCTAACTTACCTTACTTGTTCTACTGAAGCTTGTTTATATTCCTACAAGGCTATTGTATTAATGCTGCACAATAACCTGACCGTTGTATAAATGTTTACATTTATGACATAAATGTGCACATTAATATAACTATACAAGCTTGTATATATGCCAACTACACTGCCTTATAAAGGCTTGATTTCAATTAATTTTTACATTCATGTTTAAGAATGAATTTAGCAATGAATTCCGCTCAAATCGGTGCTGGGGCCGTCTTGAACTTAGTTTTTATATGCCTCATGGTGAATTCAAGATTAAGAACAGTAATAAAAGTATTGTTCCATTCCTTTGTTTAAACATGTACTTGTAGATATTTTCTCTCATTTGCATTTGCTGCAGATCCTTTCAATGTTAAATTTGTGCATGCCTTCCAGATTGAGCTACCGTAAACTGGAAAATGTAGGACGTAGTTTTATTTTAGCTTTATTAGCGCCTACCCTCAAAGCATCAATATAAAACACATCAAAATTTATAATGCTCTAAAATTAGAAACTGTCACATTGACATGAAATTCGATACAGAATCGGTAAGTATTGTAAGTACAATATTGCGATAATAAATTTTATATGTTATTCGGGAATCTTCACAAGGGATGCGGATTAATATTACCTGTCTGTATTATATATCCTCTGAGCCCTATAGAGAAGGGTATAATGGGCATAGACAGGGAATATAAACCCATATCCCATTATCCCATTTCCAGCCCGAATATATAATTTATTCTGCTAGAAGTGCTACTTTTTTTTTCTTTTAAAGGCTGTCAGAAATTGAGAATACGGTCTCGTAAACCCTGACAATCTAACTAATCAAACAGCAACGGTTACCTGGATATTTCACTTCAACAGAATATATGTGTATAGTATACTTCACATGAATTTCCTTAGTTATGATTGGTTAACTTTGTTGAGTATACCACCCTTCTGTCGAGTATACCGCCCACTATAATTGTACATTGACGTCCTTCATTGTTGTTACTTAAAGTAGTTATACGGTGAAAATGTTCAATATAATATAACACAGTCATGCTGCTTTTAATGTCGGGCGGTATACTAGATTACGACACTATTGCTCGGGTGTTATACTTCCTTGGCGTGGTAAACTAGTATACCATCCTCATTTGCAGGCAGTATGCGAATATCTTATTGAAATTGAAATAGAAAAAAAATAACCAAGTTTTACTTGTCTAACATTTCAAGGACAGGATAGGTTTTCCTTTATTGTCTATCAAACTATAATTAAGGTGGCTCACTCATCTTATTTTTGAATTTGTTTCAGATTTCGAAACTCCTCTTGTTTTCTCCTCTTCAATGGCTTACAGAGTTTCGAACATGGACCTCCACTTTGTATTTCATGAATGTCTTCTGAAGTTCAAATTAAGACATCAGACAAGTTTTCATTAAATCCTTGATATAGCTTCCTAGCTTTTAGACAGGAAAGTAGTCCTCGTGTTAAACTAAGGGAAAATCCAGTGAAATCCATTCCCCGCCATTTTTTTTAAAGTCTTGAATCTCCGTAAAAAGTACACGGACCTATATATTCTTTTTTACCATTTCACGTAGTCAACAATTCTGAATCAATTGAAATAGTTTTCAAGAAATCCATGATATAAGCAACATCAGAAGTAAGCCTCCTTAATTTCCACACGAAATATGAACTATTTTTTCTACATTTTTTCGTCGTTATCAAAAAAGGCACAAACAAACTTATCTGTTTTACCAGAGCGCTAAAATTAAACACTCTAAAATAATACATGTAAAAAAGGATAACAGGAAAAACAGGAAACACCTACAATGGCTTAAAATTATAATTATATAGAACACGAATAAGACAAAAGACAAACGTAAACAACGATAGGATCTCGGGACTGCCGGACTTGATACAGGCACTACCAAAGCCAGCGGTAGGATTAACCGGTTTATGGGTACTCAAACCTCCCATTATCTGTCCTGTTTCCCTAAAGCTGAATTAACGTACGAATAAAACCCAATACAAGTAGACTACTTTATCTGCCTTGTTTCTCTATAGTTGAATAAACATACGAATAAAACCCAAAATAAGTAGACTACTAACTCCATGCACACAAACATTCACAAATAGAACAAAACCGCCGAAATAAATCTACATCAAAATATCCAAATTTTCTATATAAAATACAACCTCGTATACAAACAAGGTTCATTATTGAGTGTACTAATTATAGAAGTTTGTTGTATGAGGACGCTCTGAACTGTTCTATGTGTTTCTAACAAGTGACTTATTATTTCTTGTGCGGCGATGTCATGGAGTGAAATAATAAGATACCCTGCATTAATTCTGCTTTTTCCTACGGTGAAATTCTTTAAGACTCTCCACCAGAATTATTAAAAAAAAAACTCCAATTTAATATTGTCAATGGGTCGTTGTATAACCCTCATAGTCATTAGTATTGTTTCAAAAACAAAAGTCATGATTTCAATGTTTACATTTCAAATAATTTTGTTGTTGCACAGGTCAACAAAGTGGCAAAAAGTTCACTGAATCGAAGTCAAGATTTACAACCCACGCCTACATTCTATTACCTTTCTCTTACACAGTGTAAATATATCAAACAAAAAAGGTTACAATTGCATACAATGCGTCTTTGAAACGATTGAGCTCATTAAAATTATTGCAATTGGAGTTAACATATGTGTTATGGTCTCCTGTTCATTTACTCCATATCGTAAAATATTTAAACGACCGCAGATCCGTTTTAGAATGGAAGCTTGGGAGTCTGTTTAGTAAAACTTTTGAACTTAGTTGACCGTAGCAATATAATAGGTAACTTTACGGAGAATAAGTATTTTTTTTTCTTGGTAGAATAATTAATTGAAAACAATAAGCATACTTCAAATGATATAGAGAATGACTAGAAACGTTGAATGACTGCCATTCTGACAAGTTATATTAAATATAGAAATAGCAAGGATTTAACATTGAACTGTCATCATAAAACCTTCAAAAGTTAGAGTTTTCAATATGACATGTTATGCAACAGAATTATTTCAGCGTTTTATAGTCCTATAATTATTTCAATAACATTAAACATTTAAAGGAATATGAACCTGATCTTTAAATTGCTTGCAGCGTACAAAAAAAGCTTTTTGTCCATAAAACTAAAATGAAACCTTGGCTTTTTATCTTTTGAAATGGGAGTTATAAACTGGAGTAGCATTCCTTTATAAAATCCATTAAACACAGTAGGCAGTAATTCGTTATTTAACTAAAACACACGTTAATTATCAAAACTAATTAGCAAAAGGGCAATTATTTTCATTGGAGAGATAAATGATTCTTTGTACATTCAAATGGTCTAATTTTATGACAAAATCTCTGAAAAAATGTTTTGCTCTGATGAATTTCCTAGCTCGTATTGCACAGAGTGCTATCGCAAACAGAGAATTCCATACTTGCAAATTGAATTACTAATAAAATACATTTTCATTTTTAAATCACAGTAAGTGTTATAGATTAACAGAAATCAAATACTAAATAAAATCGTATTATATTCTTAAGGCTTATTTACAAGCTGCTTAAATTAGGAATATGGTAAAAATTCAAAGCAGAGTTAGTATAAAATTCGTCTTTATGTTTGCCAGTGGAAAGCTGTAAAAATCCAAAGACAGAGTATACACTTTATTTTAATTAAAAGAAATGTACTATTTTAAAAATTCACTATTAATGTTGAATTTTTAGAAAAATTGTGATGTATTCCTGCTTAATCTTTGAGGAAGGAAATACATGTGTGATTTTCGAACTAATTTGCGCATAATTAATCTAATACTTTGTAATTCTGCTGTGTCGTTTTAAGGCATCTCTGTATATATATCGCCGCTTACAAAGATAATTAATCCATATCACGGAAATTTCAAGACAGGAGTTCTAGTGAGATTAAATGCGGAGAGAAACGCCTCAATACTGGAAAGAGGCGCCGATTTAATCCCTAACCCGAAAAAACAAATTACAAATACTGACATTGCTCTTAACAGCAACAACATTAATTAATTGAAGGTGTACCATATCATGCACCACATGACAACTGTTAATAAGATTAACATTTAACCTGCAAATGTCATAACATCAAAGACGGAATAGCTGGAGATCAGCAAAAATACCAAACGTGCAACAGAAGGAGAGAGCTTGCTAAGGTCGGATGATATCTGCATGATGTCTCAATAACCAATTATGGGAAACTAAAGATGCCTTTTAAATTATTATCTTCCTGTGTTGGTTTGTTCGTATGCTTCCCGGATATTCTAAATAAAGGACACATGTGATTTAAATATCTTATTATGGACTAATTAATAATGGAAAGGCACGAGTAGAGAAATGAGCATAGGGTCGAAATATTGATATATTATGCATCTTTTAATAGACGTTTGCACTGAAAATTTGCTTTTCTGACTTTTATGAGACTTTGAAACTTTGAAATCGGTCATGTTTGGACCTTTTGTTTCTATAGAAACACAATTTAATGGCACAGCATTGACTGATCCCCAATTAGCTGCTGTTTATATTTTGACCATATATATGACCATAAAGTAATCATGCACAGTAAATATCAACTTGATTCATGAAACGGGTTTCAAGAATTAGCAATTTAAAATATTTCGTCTTTGGGTCCAATGTTAATCCATGTTCTGCAGAGGTTGCCAACCTGGATTCATTATCGGTAATGAAATCATACATTTGTTTAATTACCTTCATGCTACTACATATAGTTAATGTCAATGTCATGTGTAAAACGCTTTCTAAGATTGAACAATTAGCAACATCTTCCCAGGTTCTCATGTTAAATCATGATCAACGGTGGAGACTAATTTAGATTTGATATTGGTACTAAGATATAAAATTTGGAGGATGACCATCATGTTACTATCCCTTTTTGAAATCAACTTGATATATAAAACCGTGTTCAAGAAAAAGAAATTTGCACCATTTTCCAAAAGGCTCCACTGTTTATCTAAATTCAGCAGTAGAGGCCATTGACCCAGCAGATTCGTAGAATAAGATTTTGAAATTTTTGATGAACTGACAACGTAATAGCAAAACCTCATATGGGCTTTTTAACAATTCATAACAACGACAACACAAAGATACAAAGACAACACAGAAAGAAGACGTGAACACACATACAAAGAACAACGGGAACCCATATAAAACAATTGGCTTGATAAGGTATTACATAATCAATGAAGGGATATGGAGTAAATGCACAAGAGACGTAATCTCTACAAAGACATGGTAAAACAAAGCAATAGAACAACGCTTGTATTGTTGTTCTTCATCTTGAAGTCGCCATGAGGCCTTCAATAGTGAGCTTTACTCATACCTCACAGTAATTTCAAGACTACCCCTATCAACGATTTGAGTAGAATCATATGCTAGACGTCGAACAACGCTACATCCATCTCTTTTCATGTTATGAATGCGGAATTGTCAACAAACATAAAATTAATTAGCAAAAAGTTCTTAAAATGCCCGACATGTACAAATTCATGAAATATTCATATTTACCATTCCTAAGATACCTGGTTTTCAATTGCATACCTGTTTGTAAGGGCTCGGGGCGATTTCCTGCATTTTCAATGTCACAGAGATCATCTCGATTAAAATTATTTTGCTTATCTTGATAGCTTTTCATTTTGATAATTCGGATTTCCCGAATCACTCTATGTAAAAGGCTGATCTCAGCCTCTAAATAAAAAAGGTTTTTCAATGTTAATGTTTTTAGATATAAACTGAGATTATGATGTAATTTATTGAAAAAAAAATTAAATTAATTCGTAATACAGGAAAATTACTTTTCAAGACATTCTTTACCGAAAGATAATGCTAAAGCTATACTTTGTTCTCGGACTTCATTAAGATAACTTTAGCAGGAGTCGATAATATGAAATCGGGGCAAAACGAACAAATGCAAAGCCAAAAACAGTCTTCAGTTTATGAATAATTGTCGGATATGAAATCGGGGCAAAACGAACTCATGCAAAGCCAAAAACAGTCTTCAGTTTATGAAGAACTATCGAATATCTTGTCTTGGTCATATACGAAATCATACAAAAGAAAAGCAGATGACAAAATACGACAATGACTGTAAATATAGTTTCTGCATATGGTCATTTCGACAACTAATGTCTAATGTTTTGGGTACCCATAAACCGGTTTAACCCTACCGCTAGCTCATGCTATTGCCGGTACTAAGTTCGGCTATCTCGAGTTCCTATCGTTCTATGCATTTGTCTTTTGTGATTGTAGCTTTCGGTCACTGCGGGTGTTTCTTGTTAACTTGCCTACGTTCATATTTGTATAAAGCTAACAAAATAATTATGAAAAATTACAAAAAGTCAAAAATATTTTTTGTTCCTTGTCAATTTTACACTAATTTCATTATAAAAGGCGCACTGTGAGCTGTAAATCTTGTACTGGATTTTCAGAAATACGGATATCACATAAGCTAGATAAGTTATTAAAATAATTTAATATAAATATCCTTGAAAAAATCCATGTCTATTAATTTCTGGTAAATTGTAATTGTTATCTAATATATCTACACTGTATAATAATTAAGAAAAACTTAAAGTATTGACAAAATCTATAAAAGATTTTCAAAGGTATCCCAATACAATCATCTCCCAATCATTTTTGTAAAATCCTTAATTCTAATTAAAGATTTTGAGCTTATATTATTACTGACATCCCAAATTTTTTTTATGTTATCAAAAATTAAACAATTATTTTTGAACACGAATTTTTCTTAACATTAATCTATAATAGGAAAGTAATACCCAGCAGTCACCTCAATTGTCAATCATGATGTTCACGTGAAGTTTTAAGTAAAATTATTGTAAGTACATTGATAAACGGTCATATTTGTCACGTTCAGTTTTGAATATTTCGGGTGCATATTATTTTGAATTATTTTCAAAATTCGTTCACTTTTATCGTAAGGGAGCAGTTGTTATTTATCAATTGCAGGCTTGGTAAGTTTTTGAAAGCAGGTTAATTCGGAATAATGCAGAAAGGTGTTCTTAGAAAGGTGTTCTTCGATGGTTTGAATTTTTTATACTAGTTTTCATTTTTACTATCGCATTTAAAATTGTCAATTGTAAAAGTTGAAGAAGAATGATTAATGCTTCTAGAGTAGATGTAATTTAAGAATAAGGAAATACTAATTTTTGCCGGAAAAGGTAACGTAATCAACGACAATTATATTAGCGGTCCCAATAGGGATTTTTGTTTTAAATTTAATTCCATTCTATCACAAAGATTACATGTCTATGTGAAAAAGACTGCAAATACTTTTGTAAGTTGGCAATTACAAAAAAAATCTTTATTTTCATTGACCATTTCTGAGGGGTTCAAAATTTTAGCAAAAGCTTAACAAATAGTGAAAGGATTTGATTAAAATTTACATCAAATAGAGTCTCTACAAATACATATACATGGTAGAACCAAGATATGGAACAACGCTTTTATTGTGAGTCTTCATCTTGATGTCCCCATGGTCCGCTCGACTATGAACTTTGGCATACCTTATAGTTAGTTTAAAACATCTTTAGTACCAGCGAGCGGAATAAATCTCTCGATGATGTCGAACAAAGCTACATCCATGCCTTTATTTAACTCGTGAATGCAGGATTGTCAAGAAATATAAATTAAAAAGTGGCAGAAAGCTCTTACAATTGACGAATTTAACAGGTCCTTGGTTGTTTCAGGACATCTACCGAAATTGCGAAAAAAATTGAAGTTTACATTAAAATAAATGCGAAATGTATTTTTTGCTACGTAGAATTTCAAATGATAAGTGCTAATAAATGATTTTAGACGTTATTGTATCGAAAACATTTGGCACTCTAATAATAAAGAAAATTAATGTTTATTTCTATTTAACATATACCAATGAAAAGCTTTTGTTGTTAGATTAAATTCATCAATATTCTACCAACAGTGCTCTTCGTACAAACTGAGCATAAACTCAAATGCAATTTATGTTATAAAAGGGATAACAGGAAACATCTAAAATGGCTGAAAATTATGTAACAATTTAAAATCTGTCGGGGAACTGCACACAGGAAAAACACAAATAAGACAAAATACAAACAACCACAGGCCAGACTTAGTACCAGCACCAGCAAAAGCCAGTGGTACAGTTTAACCGGTTTACGGGTACCTACCTTTTATTATTAGCCCCGTTTTACGAAATCATAACAAAAATACGAATGAAACCAAGTACTGGTCGACTAGTAAATTCATGACCACATTCTTGAAAGGGAAAGAGACAAAACGTTATTTTGAAGGATAGGTCAAGGGGTGCTCGCCGCTTATCTCTCGGATAGCCCAAGGAGCCCAGTGTGCTGGCAGAACACTGCCTCACTACGAAAGAAAATTAAGACTCGAAAATTCCCGAAGGATTCGGTCAAGAATCATCATAGATTTCAGTAGACATGGGCAGTTTATATCATTGAGAGGCAAGTATGTGTAAAAAATCTTCAGGTCCCTAGACCTCAAAAGTAATTTAACGGATGTAGGCAGAATTCTTGTTGATATCCTTTATACATGAAGCATATCTTTTCTGGAACTGAAATCAGTTCTGGCATTTTAAGCAATATTTCGGTAAAAACGAGGAATGGAAATGCCCTTAGCATCTGATGCGTCTTTTCCAACAGATGCATGTTACATTGAACAGAAATATCATGATAAAGAGGGGCATTTGCTAAAAATACAAGTCGCCGGGCGGTGAAATTTCTCAAGCCTAAAAAACCAGAGAAAATACCCAACACTTGTATTTTTGGCAAAAACGCCGACGTTCAAGATATATATGTTTAATTATACCGAATGTCTCTATCATTTAAGTGCACAGATGACTCCAGGACAAAAACCATGGTGAAGGGGCATTTGCCAAAAAAAAAAAAAAATTGCTATTTACCAATCAAAATGCAGCTTACTTGTGTAATTATATAATACATATCCTATAGATACATTGCTCTTTAGCCAATAAAGTCAAATGCAGGTCAACTTGGAAGTGCTTGTGAAATTCAAAAATATTTTCAAAGACTACAATATTTTTATCAACATATTGTAAAGACCTTCAATGGTTAGTTTGGATCATGAAACAATACATTAACACACCAGTCTTTTGGCAGAATGACATTTTCGAAAACTCAATTACATTAACTTTTAAGAGCAATTCTCTGTAAGCATAAAAAAATCTGGCATATGGATGGAAAGGTGGGGTCTCCGATTTTGATGAAATTTTGTATATAAAGATCATTTGTAATCCTGACAACAAAATCAGGTTTTTTTTTCAATTTGAGCAGCGGTTGCTATAGTAACCCTTCCTGCCAAAATATTGCGTCTAAATGCCACTAAAATGGCCAAAACGAGTGAAATCTTAATAAGCTGTAAAAGAAAATATGAATCAACTGGAGTTTTATTACTATATCAGTGATTAGGTAACGGGTCAATGTAACATTAAAACAAAAAGCAATGAAATGAAATGACCTAAGTCTAAATTTGGTTACCATGGCAACAAAAATCATTAAAAATGACAATTTCCAGAAAATGGGAAAATTGCCAGATTTTCCCATTTTCGAGTGCTAATTATGACAAATTGCAGGCACAGAAACTCATTAAACTTACTGAACTTGCAGTTCAGTATATTATCTATAAATTATCAAAAAATAAAAGATGTCTTTTTCCGTTTACTTCAAATAAACAATTTTGAAATTTGCTTGAATAGTGATTTTCCTATTTTCGTCCAAAAAAATCCAAAATAATTATTTTTACTCTTTTCCAATCCCTCTTCAACAGATTATATTGATATTAGATTTATTGGTCTATTATAAAATGGGAATGCTTTGTTAAGCTAAGCATATGCTATATGACCTTGACATATTACCCGAAGGTCACGAAACTCAAATTTTCAAGGTCATATTTTTGTCCAAAAAACAATCGAAATTTGTATTTCGACTTGTATTTCAGCCCCTTTTTGATGGATTGTAATGATATTGGGTATTTGAATATGCTTTGTATATCTTAGTATATTCTATATGACCTTGACATACCATCCCAAGGTCAAGAAACTCGAATATTCAAGGTTTTGCCCACAAATATTCCCATTTCATATGATTTTTTCAGGAATGATATGAGATATGCCAGGTATAACCTTCTTATGACATTTATTAACAACCAACAACCATACAGATGTTTGACCTTGAACTCTAAAGGTTAAAAGATAATCATCAAGGTCATTATTATCTATAAGATCAAATATTGTAGCTACCAGATGCATGTTTCATGATTTGTTTACATTTGGCACATGTTTTTACTTTACATAGACTCTGGTATATATTAAGAATACTACACAGTGGTATTTTTCTTACCAGCATTTGTTATTTATAAACGTATAGAAAGAACAAAAACAAAAATGCATGCTTCAAAAGATGCCATTGGTTCAACGCAAATCCAACCGTGACCTTAACAGAAATTTTTATGCTTGCCCTTCCTGCTGAAAATATATGTTAAGGTTATCCAATTCTATTTTATTTGCTACTTCACAAGATCTATCTACTGAACAAACATCATTTCTCTATTATCTTCAGTTGCTGAATTATTGATTCAAACAAAAACCACTGAATATGTGATTCATTTCATTCTTGTGAAAAATTTGGGTCAGGGAACCTAATTTTGGTACAGATAATGAGTACCATGCATACTATGCATTCACCAACAAATATCTTCCACCAACCATTGTAGATGTTGAGATATGACCAAATTTGAAAATTAATGAAAGTCATTAATTTGGAAATGTAGGCCAACCAACTGTTTTTTTAGCAAAGATGTTGACAATTAGCCAAGATACATTCACTGACCAAATATCATTTAAGATTATGAAACATAAGCCAAATCTGGCATATCTCCCTATTATTTACTTTTTAAATTGCAGAAAACTTGAATACAATTATCAAAGTAGATGTACCTTGTAAATTTCAAACGGTTTATCTGAATAAATTAACTAAAAGCTCAGAGACGGAGACTGAATCGCTTTCCTGGCAAAATGCTTCAAAGCTATGCCTATGCTGATGAACAAAAATGATATTTTTCAACATAGGGCCTAATGGTAAGCAATGCTCCTCACTGACAGCCATTGTTTTTTATACCCCACCACGTAGTGTCGAAGTATTATGTGATGCTCTCAGTCATGTGTTCGTTTGTCTGTCTGTCTGTCCTGAATATGACAGATAACTTTTGTACAAAATAGCATACTATCTTAAAACTTGGGATGTAAGTTGTTTACCATAAAACTCAGGACAAATCGATTTTGGGTTCAGAGGTCTAAGGGGTCTAGAATTAATGCTCCTTGAAACTTCGAAATTTTGTGAATTTTGGGGTTTCAAACTGATACTTTTTGAACGAAACAACATACTGTCTTCAAAGTTGTTATGTAAGTTGTTTATCACAAAAAAACACAGGCCAAGTTCGATTTTCGGTTCATAGGTTTAAGTGGCCCTGGAGTTATGCCCCTTTGAACCTAGAAATTCTGTGAATGTTGGGTTTTCGACTGATAACGTTTAAACAAAACAATATAAAGTCTTCAAACTTGGTAGATTAGTTGTTTACAACAAAACACAGGTCAAATTGTATTTTGAGTTCAGAGGTCCAAAGGGTGTTTGATATATGCCCCTTGAAACATTGAAATTTTGTTAATTTTGGAGTGTCCGAGTGATAATTTGTGAATGAAACTAGAGTTACTGTGGCCTAGTGGGCCATGGATACCCCCGCCCAATCTCTTCCTGCATTTTCTTGACCATCTAAAAAAATGAATTATTGGAAAACAAAATACAAAGTGCACATTTATTATATGTAATTAAGGTCCTGCATAAGTTTGATGAACTTCTGATCGGTGGTCAAGGAGGAGTAGTATATACCAGGTATTTACCATATGGTTTGCATCGAGGTAAAAGAACTAAAACCACTAAGTCCAAAACATGTCAAAAATCTCCAAAAAATATTATTGTAAAACAAAAGGCGTAGTGCACATCTACAATATGTAATTAAGCTCCTGCATTAGTTTCATGAAATTACAATCTGTGGTTTAAGAGGAGTAGTGGATACCATGTGGTCACCATATGGTTTGCATTGAGCTAAAATGACAAAGTCCAAAACATGTCAAAAATCTGAAAAAAGGGATTATTGGAAAACTAAAAGCGTAGGGCAAATCTACAATATGTAATTAAGCTTCTGCATAAATTTCATGAAATTCTGATCAGTGTTTTAGGAGGAGTAGTTGATTCCCTGAAGTCACCCTATGGTTTGTATTGAACTAAAATGACAAAGTCCAAAACATGTCAAAAATCTGGAAAAAAAGGAATTATTGGAAAACAAAAAATGACAAAGTCCAAAACATGTCAGAAATCTGGAAAAAGGGAATTATTGGAAAACGAAAAGCGTAGTGCACATCTACAATATGTAATTAAGCTCCTGCATAATGGAATAAAAAAGATAACAGGAAACACCTACAATGGCCGAAAAACATAGCCACGTGCCACAAAGTAAATAGGAACTGCACAAGAAAAAAACACAATAAAATACAAAAGACAAACATAAACAACGCTGGACCTCGGGACAGCCGGACTTGGAACCGACACTCGCAAAAGCCATCGGTAGGGTTAAACCGGTTTATAAGTTTCATGAAATTCTGATCAGTGGTTTAGGAGGAGTAGTGGATACCATGTGGTCACCATATGGTTTGCATGGAGCTAAAATGACAAAGTCCAAAACATGTCAGAAATCTGGAAAAAAGGAATTATTGGAAAACGAAAAGCGTAGTGCACATCTACAATATGTAATTAAGCTCCTGCATAAGTTTCATGAAATTCTGATTAGTGTTTAGGAGGAGTAATGGATACCAACTGTTGGATACAAAAAAGACGGAACGACGGACGGATGGAAGGAGGGACGGACGGAAGGACGGACACCATGAACATTATATACCTCCCGCAAAGCGGGGGTATAATAACATACTGTCAAATAACTTGGTATCACATATCACAGGTCAAGTTTGATTTTGGCTTCAGAGGTCCAATGCCACTTTTGCAGTTATGCCCCTTGAAAATTTGAAATTTAGAGAAGATTGGGGTGATATCATGTAATGCATCATTACTATTTTTGTCAGATATAATCGAATAAGCAATTTTTGTAAAGAACCTTTCATACATTACGGCCAACTATTTTGTCAGATTCGGCTCAAATGAGCAATGTTTGCGAAGAACCTTCTTTATATAACTCCAATTACAAAAAACAGGAAACACCTGATGCTGTTTATTCAAATTTGAAAATTCAACTAAACTTATAGAATGATGCATGAACGGTTCTTTATAACGACTGATAATTTCGGTCAGATCTGATAAAAAAACATGGCCGCCAGTGCAGAACATAGGATAACACTTGGAAAATCATATTTTGATGATTTCCTTTCAAACCACTGAACCAAATATTACCAAACTTTACAGGATTACGTTTCGGAGATCTTTCACAACAACTGCCCATTTCATTTCTATCCGAGAAGAAAACATGGCTGCTAGCATGGAACATAGTTTGACTACATAAAGAAAATCATCATTTATATCATTTGTTCAAAAACTGTTCTTGTGAATTTAACTAAACTGTATTGGAATTATTTATGGAAGGCTCTTTACAAAGGTTTTTCATTTTGGTCAGATTTGACAAAAACGTGGCTGCAAACATAGAACAAAGTTTAACATTGGACCCTATGGGAAATCATATTTTGATCATCTCCTTTTTAAAAAGTGAAGCAAATTCAACCAAACTTTACGGGAATGATGAATGGAAAGTTCTTTATAAAAATTGATCATTTGGTGTGGACCCGACAAAAAACATGACCCCAACATTGAACAAAGTTTAGCATTGGACCTATGGGAAAATCATATTTTTATCATCTCTTCTGAAACTACCTAAGAAAATTTTAAAACTTGCTCATAGGGTCTGTAAGTCTCGTCATGTGACACCGACATTTCACGATGAAATTGAAATTTGAAAACGTCTCCCGCCAAAAGATGACGTTTTAGTATTATGATGTTAAATTTTTTGTTTAGAACGTCATATATTATCGTACAAAATGTAACTTCCGGGTACAAAAATTGTGCCCGGAAGTTTCAAAATTCAACGAGACTTACAGACCCTATTGCAGTTGAAGCTGACAAAAATATGACCACCTACACAAAACAAACATGGCATCCAGTACAGAACATTGTTTAACATAGGATCCTTTTGAAAATCCTCAACTAAGCAGTATCTCCCTCCAGCATAGCCCTGTCCTTAGCCGATTTTGGCCCTTATATTTAGATCCTATTGGTAATTTGTTCTCTATCAGGTTTTACACATATTTCGGTAATGGATTTCCATAGCTCTGTCCTTAGCTGATTTTGGCTCTAATATAGATCCTATTGGTAATTTGTTCTCTATCAGATTTTACACAAATTTTGTAATGGATTTTCGGTAATGGATAAAAATCCATTACCGAAATATGTGTAAAACCTGATAGAGAACAAAGTACCAATAGGATCTAAATATACGAGCAAAATGTTTTGCTTTGATCTGCACTGAAGAGACATAAGTTGTCGAAATGCGCATATAAAGAAACCAAATTCACAGTAACTTCGGTATTTTGTTACATTTACATTACATGATCTGAAAACATCAAGCAAAAGTAAACAACATTGGAATTATATACAGAAGGTTCTTGACAAATATTGCCCATTTCAGCTGAATCTGACAAAACAATTGGCTGTAATCGAAAAACTTAGTTACATTGGACCCTATAGGAAATTCGTATTTTGCTTATCTCATGTGAAACCATCCAATCTTTACAGGAAGGATGTATGGAAGGTCTTGTACAAAAAATTGCCCATTTCAATTGAATCCGTTAAAATATATGACTGCCAGTGCGGAACATAGTTTAATATTGGACTCTTAGGAAAAATCATCGTTTTCATAATCTGCTCTGAAAATTTTGAAACAAATTTAACTAAACTGTACTGCAATGTATGGAAGATTCTTTACAAAGATTGCTATTTTGAATATATCTGACAAAAATCATGGCTGTCAGTGAAGAACATTGCCCTTTGGTAAAAATGTGATTTTTTTTGTGAATTGAGGATACGCATAGCTTAGAAGCATTTTGTCAGTGGAGCGATTCAGGCTCAGTCTCAGAAATTGTAGTTAATTTATTCAAATAAACCGTATGAAATTCACGAAGTACATCTACTTTAACTTTAATAATTGTATTCAACAGTTACAAAAATAGATAATAGGGAGAAATGACATATTTGGCTTATTTGCCCAACTGGCTATGCCAGGTTGAGCTTTTGCTATCACTTTGAGTCCGTTGTCTGTCCGTTTGTCGTCCATCATAAAATTTTCATTCAAAGATCTTCCCTGAAACCACTGGACCAATCCGAACCATATTTGGTCGCAAGAATCCCTGGGTGGTCCCATTTAAAAATTGTATCCGGCAGGTCCGTACCTAATCCAAGATGGCCACCAGCGGGGAACATAGTTTTAGCATTGTAACATATGTGAAAATACATTCAAAGATCTTCTCAGAACTAGTAGACCAATTATAACCAAACTAAGTTACAATGGTACTTAGATGGTCCCATCTAAAAAGTATCTGGCAGATCCGTACCTCATCGAAGATGGCCGCCAGCCGGTAACATAGTTTTAACATTGGACCCTATGGGAACAGGCATTCAAAGATCTTCTCAGAAACTAATAGTCCCATAAGACCTAATATAGTCACAATGGTCCTTAGATGGCCCCTTCAAAAAAGGGTATCCGACATGTCTTTACCTCATCCAAGATGGGCTCCAGCGCGGAACATAGTTTTAACATTGGACCCTATTGGTAAAGACATTCAAAGATCTCTACTCAGAAACTACTAGTCCAATTAGAACCAAATTTAGTCATAATGGTCCTTAGATAGTTCCATCCCAAAAAGATATCCAACACGTCCGTGCCTCATCTAAGATGGCCCCAGTTGGGACTTAGTTTTAACATTGGACCCTATGGAAAACACATTCAAAGATCTTCTCTGAATCTACTAATTCATTTGGAACCGAACATAGTCACAATGGTCCTTTGATGGTCTCTTCCAAAAAAATGTATTGGACAGGTTCGTACCTATCCAAGATGGCCGCCAGCAGGGAACATATTTTTTACATTGGACCCTACGGAAAACGAATTCAAAGATCTTCTAAAACTACTAACCCAATTAGATAAAAAAGTCACAATGGTCCTTAGAAGGTCTCTTCCAAAAATGTATTCGACAGATCTGTACCTCGTCCTTCCTTCCGTCCGTCCCTCCTTCTGTCCGTCCGTCTTCGTAAAGTTGGTATCCACTGCTCCTCCTAAACCACTGATTGGTATTTCGTGAAACTTATGCAGGAGATTTATCATATATTGTAGATGTGCACTATGCATTTTGTTTACCAATAATTCCTTTTTGTCCAGATTTTTGACATGTTTTGGACTTTGTCATTTTTGCTCATTGCAAACCATATGGTGACCACGTGGTATCCACTACTCCTCTTAATCACTAATTGGAATTTCATAAAACTTATGCAAGGGCTTAATTACATGTTGTAGATGTGCATTATGCATTTTGTTTACCAATAATTCCTTTTTTCCAGATATTTAAAAACATTCAGGATTAGGTGGGGGCGGGGGTATCCGTTGCCCACTATGCCACAGTAACTCTAGTTTTAACATTGACCCTGGGAACATATTTTTAACATTGGACCCTATGGAAAACGAATTCAAAGATCTTTTCAGAAACTACTAACCCTTTAAGTGCAATAAAAATGCTCTTCATTTTCAATTGAATCTTCTTTGCAGGACATGCTTACCCTTCCGGACCACCTGATGTCGCTCTCGGTTTTTATGGGAGTTCACACTGTCAGTGCTTTAGTTTTTTGTGTTGTCTTCTTAAATTTTAGTTTTGTCGTCGTCAACAATGTTTGTGGTACCGATTTGTCCTTGTCCATGTTTGAATACTAAAATGATTACAAAAGTTTTTCAAAATTTCACCATGGTACTGTTTGAGGGTTAGAGAAGTTAAACATACCATGGTTCTCAATTGGTTTTGTCTCAGGGTTAGAAAATGACAGTGACCAATCAGTAACCTAACGGATCTTTCAAAACTTATGCCTCACTGACCGTGTGACGGGTGCTTTATACAGGGCAGGACAGGCTTACCCTTCCGGAGCACCTGATGTCACTCTTGTTTATTGAGAGTTCACACTGTTAGTGCTTTAGTTTTTTGTGTTGTATATGTAATGTTCGTGTGTTTTGTGGGCTTGTGGTGTCTTTGGTCTTCCGTCTTCTGGTGTTCTTGCTTTTGCCTTGTCTCTGGACTTTGACTTGTGTAATCTTTTGCTTTGTTCCTTCGGTATTCTACTGCCGTTGATTTGCAAATTTGACATTTTCTTTCAGACTTTTCAATATTGATATGTCTACCCTTTTCAATCATTAAGTTATGCACACTAAGGCGAATTTTACTGATTGCTGACCTGTTCTTTAAAGTTTTAATATTTTAATAACACAATACCGAAGTTACTGTATATCTAGTTTCTGCATATGTGCATTTCGACAACACATGTCACTTCAGTGCAGATCAAATAAAAAAATTTGGAAATCCATAAACCGAGATATAAATGCTGATAGAGACGAATAACCAACAAGATCTAAAAACGAAATCCAAAATCAGCTAAGGACAGAACTATACAAGAGGGAGATACTCCTCAGGTTTTAACAGAATTTTCTGAAATTTAGATATTGCATGTTTTCAAAGTAGGTTCCCTGACCTTCATTTTTCACATGAATGAAATAATAAAATTACACTTAACTGATTTTATTACATGTAGTTTGCTTCAAATATTGTTTATGGATCATACAAGGCAAGGGCTGTCTCTATTATAAGGCAACTATTTATATTCGACTAGTTCATAAGTATGGCCCCACATATTCATTTTTTTTTAGAATCAATAATTCAGCAACTGTTTTTTTTTTGACAAAAATTTGACCTTGAAAATTTGAATTTCGTGACCTTGAAAATTTGAATTTCGTGACCTTGAAAATTTGAATTTCGTGACCTTGGGGTGATATGTCAAGGTCATGTAGCATATGCTTAGCTTAACAAAGCATTCCCATTTTAAAATAGACCAATAAACCCAATATCTATACAATCTGCTGAAGAGGGACTGAAAACGAGTCAAAATAGTTATTTGGGATTTTTTAGGGACGAAAATAGGAAAATCCTTATTCCAGCAAATTTCAAAATTGTTTATTTGAAGTAAACGGAAAAAGACATCTTTTATTTTTTGATATTTTAAAAATAATATACTGAACTGCAAGTTCAGTAAGTTTAATGAATTTCTGTGTATGCAATTTTTCATAACTAGCACTTAAAAATGGGTAAATTTGTCAATTTTCCCATTTTCTGGAAATTGCCATTTTTTGTGATTTTTGTTGCCATGGTAACCAAATTTAGACTTAGGTCATTTCATTGCTTTTTGTTTTAAATGTTACATTGACCCATTACCTAATCACTGATATAGTAATAAAACTCCAGTTGATTCATATTTTCTTTTACAGCTTAATTAGATTTCACTCGTTTTGGCCATTTTGAGAGCATTTTTGACGCCATATTTTGACATGACCGATTACGATAGCAACCACTGCTCAAAATAGGAAAACAAAACTAATTTCGTTGTAAGGATTACATATGACCTTTATATACAAAATTTCATCCAAATCTGAGACTCTACATTTCCAAGTGTTTTTGATGCTTACAGAGAATGGCTCTTAAGTTGACAGGGACAATTACAGGTAAATATACCCAAGGGTCATCTCAAAATATACAATGCTACTAAATACAACGTGTCTGTATATTCTACATACTAAATGCGGTGGAGTGACGGGAAATCGGGAGAAATGGACAGGAAAAAGAAGGTGTAATATTGCAGTGGAATAGTTTGACTAGCCTGGAATTTTCGCTTACAAAAAATAAAGAAGCTCTAATTTATCAAATGGTTGTTAATTTCCTCCGGAATAATTGTGAAAATTCAGACAGAAAATATCATGATTTGAATTTTGGATTCCTTTTGACACCCCTTTTAGTATTTTTACCTTTATTTCGTCATATTCAGGTCTGCAAATATGAAATTCTTTCCGGAATTTAAAATCAAGAAAAAAGAATTTATATCAAGTTATATATCAAGTTATAGTTTATTTTCTCAAGAAGTTTAAAGCTAGTTTACTTTTTCTGCATTTGCAACTTTTTTTATGAAAGTTACAACTAATAAGGTCTTTAAATATTCCTCTGTGTAAGAAAAATCCGAGTCCAACGATAAGAGCCAAATCGAGTTCACAGAAAAGCGGCTACAAAACATGCAAATCCAAGGCACTGAAAGTGTGAACTCCAATGAAACTAAGAGTGCCATCCGGGTTCTTCGGAAGTGTAAGCATTGAAATCAAAGAAAATCAATTAGGACAAAAAACACATATACACATTGCAAATACAAATTTTATTGTCATGGATTTTATACTCGATTATAATGGTTTATTTCAATGTAAATTATGGCCAAAATAACATTCCAGCCTTTCCTCTTTTTAGCATCGCCACTACCGGATGTTACTGGTTCTCTAAAAAAAGTTGGTTTTTGCCATTATTGCCATTGTAATGCCCCACCTGAACCAATACTTGAACTCAGATATAGGATTAAGGATAACAATATAAACACTTGGAAGTGAAATGATGTTTCCGCATGTATTCTATCCAAAGATACTCTGTTTATCAAACAAACGGGGAAATAATTTGGCTACGATAACACCCATGCTATCATATGCTACCCTTAATTTTGATGGAGGCGTTAGTCTAATACATGATGAAATAAGTTTGTGCAGTCTAGCCTTTCACAAACATTTTTATAATCCTGTACAGGACCATCTTTACAAGAATGGAGAGCAGAAGTTTGCAATTGTGATGGCAATGGTTGATGTTACCTCAACCAAAATTTACCGGCCGGTAATTTAACCCCAGGAACTGTTTTCTTTTTCTGGACATCGTCCTTTAAAATGCTATTCAGGCACAGGTCGTTATCGATAACTCAGGAAAAATTTGCTACATCGAATACATTTTTTGGGGGGGGGGTATCATGACGAATAAGAATTTACAATAATGAGATCCACTGGTAGGGAAACTGCACTTGACTTTCCGGAATGAATAATTTTAATGGCAGATTAAATATATCCTAAAAGATATCCTTTTTGTGACACCCTATACACGCCATCAGCGAAACCCCGACATCCTTAAAGTGACGTGTAGATAAATTTGATCAAACACTATAGAGTGACGATTGAACATGCCACTGGAGAACTGCAGAATTATAGTGTCATAGGAATTATTTGGAGACGTCGCAAGACTGTAAAAAATTGTGCTGCTTTTGTATAAAGGTGTCCCAATTTGTTTCTTGGATTAATAAATACATATCCTTCTTTTTCGCTACTCGCCTTAAGAAATTGTCATTGAGATGACCCTTTTATTTTTACCTGTAAATGTCATCATAAATGTAAACATAAAAGTTTTGAATTGTTGTCGAAAATGTCTAATAAGCATACAGCACCGTTCACTGCTCATAAAGGTAGTAAGGTGTCTACGATTTAACATGAGTGCACAGGAAAAACAAAATACCGAAGTAAATGTGATTCAGTTTCTACAGATGTGCATTTCGACAACATATGTCTCTTCAGTGCAGATCAAATCAAAATGTTTGAAAAGCCATATACCAAAAATGTGTAATTATGACAAGGATAAAAATACCAAAATATCTAAATAGAAAAGCCAAAATTAGCTAGGGACAGAACTATGTAAGAGGGAGATACTCCTTAGTTATTATTGTATTTTGAACAAAATTTTCAAAAATTTAGATATTGCATGTTTTCAATGAAATCGGTTTTTAGGCCAGAACCAAAGCACTGCCCACTTGGTTTGTGATTTTCCTCGGGGCTTACAGTACCAGAGACATCGGCCCAGTGGTAATAAATAACGTGATAAATAACAAGCTGTTGTAAAGGAACGAATGATTTCAAACAATTTTGCGTTATAGCCCTGTTTTCCAATTATTACCTGGATTTTGTCCTTGGATTGTTCGTTTTGGACTGACGGTTCGGTTCTCACTTACTTTTGTATAAGATTATTAACTCAAACATTTGGGTCAGTTTCATATGGAAAGAAAATCTACAATGTATTATGTTTAAATAATCTTTCATGAGGAGTGATTCAGTAAATGTAACAAAAAGTGGGTATTTTGGAACTGGAACTAGATATTTTTATTTAGATGAATATCTCTTAAAGTCACGTACTACTACATCCTTAATTCTTATAACCACGATAACGGGTGTATAATTGTAACCCTCAATAATGCATATTAAGAAACTGACTTTTGCTATTCACCCGTATCTGATGAAACTAAATTGCATTTTCTTTGTTTTTTTGGTAATTTGTCTTAAGAAAAGATAAACCAAAGTGCTTATATTAGTTCACAATTCAATATAAAAAACAATAATGGCGTATTGATCGAAAATTCATAAAATATTGATGACATAAGACTAATTCCTAAGATAACAACAGAAAAGGTCATTACTTGTATCACACTGCGTAATAAGCAAAATAATGAAGAATTTATTAGACTTTTAATCGCTCTGTTAGTAGTATGTAGGCAATAAACATGTTATTGTCTGCTCTCTTATTTAATAAATAGTAGAAAATAGATGATATAACCTTGGAGCAACAATTACTTTTTGTCACATACCGAAAAAACCTACATTATTCATCAACTGCGGCTAAACGCATTCTATTTGAAACCTGCTACAAAAATGGTTGTATTTGTCAAGTAGTAATATTATAAATGGTTCAACGAGTGGATGTAATTTCAATAATAGGTGACTCAACAAGGTGTTGATTTTAACCTGGATTGACACTGTCAGGTTAACAGGAGCTGTGTACGGAAGTGGACAAGCTTAATATTACGGGGCACTTAAAATAGGCAAATAGATCGCCAGATAGGCATAATAAGATGTCAAGTGTATCGAAAAGAAATCATGCTCTGCTCCATTGTTGACATTATTCATATTATTAACGTCAAACATTTTGTACCCAAATGTCACATGATAAACACTTTAAGCTTCCTCTGAAGTTGTTTCGAAAATGAGAGTGGATTATTTTTCTTTTGGGCGATATATAAAAGTCTTGAACAATAAGCTTTACATTTTATATGTCCCAAACGGGACATTGGCGTATCATTATCCTCAAACGAAACAAAACGTTCGTCATATAATGTGTTAAAACGACAATGTATTGTTTTTACCATGTAACTGATAACTTAATACCGAAGTAAGTCAGATTTTACTTTCTGCATATGTGCATTTCGACAACTATGTTTCTTCAGTGCAGATAAAATCTAAACGTTTGGAAAACCAGAAACTCAAAGATATTAAGAAAAAACGATAGAGAACACATAACCAATATGATCTAATTGTGAGGCATGAAGAAATATAGTTATGGAATACATAAACATTGGACAAAATTCCTTCAAATACAGGGTAAGACTAACATAATGGAACAGCGGTTCCCTTGTTGTTCTTCATCTCCATGGAAAGTACACTGAATACGGGGTTTCAGGTCATGGAATAATTATAACCAAAATATATACCAAAATGAATGTCTATTTCAAATCAGAATCAAAGCAATGTCATTGCATAAAAAGGTGCGTATTTTGAGTTAGTTAATCTCTCGTTACATTGTTGGAACACTGCAGCATACGTATGTTAGTGCTTCGTAAACGACCACCAAACCAATCGTATGTTTAAAACATAGTAAAGAGAAGTTTCAGAAGTCTTGGATAGTTCGTTTGAAATGCCATTTTAGAATTGAGTATTCTCCAATGCATAACATTCGTAATAAATTGAACTAAACAAGAGTATATATGCATGAAATTGAGGCATATACTCATTTGTAAATAATATGCTCTTGGATGTGTGCAAAAATAAATGATTCCCTCTTACAGATTTATTTCAAAATTTATCTCCTTTGAATAATTTTTGGAAAATTTTCCAAGTTCAAGAAATCATTGGAGAAAAAAAATCAAGTAAAACAGTCAATTTTTTTTCCTTTGATGGTGGCGAACAATAGTTAAAGTCCTTCATGAAAATCTTCATAAAGAGTCCTTCCTTTGTGTAAGATTCATCAACATCGTTTTATTGGTGTCAAAGGAATTGAGCTTAAGAATTAATCTGTGAACAAATAATTATTAATAAAAAATTCGAAGTCAAATTATCCCCCGTCCCGATTAGCACAATAATTATATTCCTTTATGCAAATCATCATTAAGTGTTTTCACTGTGTGTATTAAAATCGTTATAGTGGACTGAGAGGAGTTGTACGTACGAGGTAATAAGTGTAGGAGGAATCAATGAAAAGTTAAAAGAATTTTTTTCTTCCTTGTTTCGGACAAAACATGTCGTGGCATTCCTTAATGCGCATTATCATTTAGTTTTCTCTATTTGTGTAAAGTATTACTAAATTCCTTCTCTTATTTTTATGCTGTTCTCGTCAATTTCAAAGCATGAGAGATCAAAGTGTTCTCCAACATGTTGGGTAATTGATCTCGCGATTTCATTGGATGTTCAAAAGGGTACGAACTTCTCTTCAAATAGCAAAATATACCTTTAATAAATTTACTTCGAGTATAAATCCATTTAAAAAGTATTTTCTCAAAGCATACATTGTTTATTTATCTTGAATCACATATGATCGATTTGCTTTTGTTGATTTCCATGCAATGCAAGTTTCATATCCGGTGATGTCTCAGTATTGATTGTAGAGGCCCGCGACGGGGTAGAAACTAAAAATTCATGAAAATGTCATTAATTTTAGAATTAGAGAAATAAAATTTATTATTTGCAAGTCGTGAATTATCATACATGTAGTTTTACTGTCTCAAGGGTTTAACATAAAGCTCTTACCAGGTAAAGGTGTAGGAAGAATTAAATGGAAAGTCAAAGCATTTTTTTCTTCCTGATTTTGGACAAAACTTGTCATTGCATCCCCTCGTGCACTTCTCACAATAGTGTCCTTTTTGTGTAAAGTTTCATCAATATCCTTTGAGTGGTTTAAGAGGAGTTGCGCTTTGAG
Organism: Modiolus philippinarum; assembly: GCA_002080025.1. NCBI lineage: Eukaryota > Metazoa > Mollusca > Bivalvia > Mytilida > Modiolidae > Modiolus > Modiolus philippinarum. The sequence continues at coordinate 46,631 of MJUU01035863.1, forward strand.
TAAAGACGGACAGACTTACAGACAGAGACACTGGATGATTCCCAAATACCAACTAAATTTCGTTTGCAGGGTAAATAAATGAAGTTTGTCTTCTTTTCGCCCATTTTTCAACTTAAATTATTATTTCATTCCCGCTATACGACAAGCTATACTCACTTATTGGAGTATGAAAAGTATTGCGAAATTTTCAAGTGTCTCAAAAATGTTTTCACATTGCGTCATAGATATATACAGTAAAAGAAGAATTACGTTTACGTCTTAACATATTAAGCGAATAAGAATCAACATTACCAGTAACTAAATATATTAGTCTGCTTGAGATGAAGTTCTCTTGAACACTGAATTCAACTTGGAGAAATATGGGGTTTCAAGTAATAGAATAATTATTACCAAAATATATACCAAAATGGATGACTATTTCAGACTCAGAATATAAAACCATGATTCCTTCGTCTATACTGTTAATAATGATATCTTACATGAAAGAAATGATTCATTACACAATATTGTTGTTTTTGTGAGACCAAAGTTAACGAGTTTATTTAGCAAAGTAAGAAAAACTGTCAGCCTCATATACATTGCAAATAATGTGTTCATCTGATTTCATTTAGTGTTTTCAACTGGTTGAACTGCAATGGTATGGTTAGAGCATTTTCTGTTCGGGTATTTCTACTCAAAACTTTTCACATTTGAAGTTTATTAAGTTGTCAATGTATTATGTTTTTGACATTGTCAGTCAAATTTAAGATTTAACACTGCAGTCGTTTATAAAGTAGCTTTGATACACAGAGATGAAAAAGTTGAATGTATTGATCTTTTAAGTATAGGTGGACCTAAAAACATGCAGAACGTAATAAGAACAGATTATTAGCAGGTTTTTAAACATTTTATATTGTATCAATTAGACCTTAAATAAAATAACTTAAATAATTTTCATAATTCCTATTCGGAAAAAATAGCCAACAAATGAAGATGACATTTTCCATATTTTTAATTAGTAAATACATGGTAAAATCGCTATGATCATTTGATTTTTTTTTATCGGTCAAATCATAATAAAAAGTTGAAGGCAAAATAAAAAAAAACAATATTCAAAATGTTGCCTTATCAAAATTAAGATATTTTTTTTTTAAATATTAAAAAGGCTACAATAAGGGTTATCAATTGTTTCCATCATTTGGCTTGACAAACACATATTTTTCAAAAATATGTTAATTCTCACAAACGGAAATATGAAAAAATGAAAAAGGGTTTTAAAGTTATACTTAGACTTGAGGCTTTCATCCATTTGACATCAAGTCTAAAACAAAAGACAACTAGAAAACTTCAATGAATGATTTTTAAAGTACAAAGTCATTTATATATTTGTAAAAGCAATATCAGTTAATGTTTTACTAGAAGAAAGGATAAAGAAAGTATTTTTGTGTTGTAAAAAGTTTGCGCTATATTCAATGTTGTATTTGTTTCAGTACACCGTTAGAATATTCCTCAAATGTCTAACATATTGAACTATCAAGCAAAACATTATTCTGTGTCAAAAACGATAGAAGTGTTTGATCAATGTATCTACTAATGCAATTTCAAGCCTTCCTACTTTGTAAAATAGCTAATTTAATACTGAATATGGTTGTCTTTGGGACATGACAGTGAACGAGTCTATTGTGAAAACTAAGTATACGTCTGTCAATTTCAAATGCATTGAAAATTATGTCCTCATCTGAGTTCTTTAAGTGCTTTAATCAACTGTTTTAACATGTATATTATGGTATGGTTAAATCATTGTGTGTTTGAATATTGCTGATTGCAACTCATAACACTAACGTTTATCAAGCAGAATTAAGACGTTGGAAACGTCGGTTGACATTTTCTGTCTAATTTACAATAGTAAATATAAGATGATACAATTAAATCGTTTAAAAAGTGGCGATTGTCAATAACCAGAAAGACGATATTCTAAATGTTTTGGCCTGCTACCATATAATTATTGACGAATCAACTATTTGGTCTATTTGTGAACTCCGAAGCATAAATTGGCATATTTTGATTGAATGGCATAATATTTTGGCTATATTCGGTGTAGAATTCAATAAAAACTTTCAATTCTGTGCTAAGTATGTTGAAATATCGTAAACATTTGTATTATAGTTCATTGATGGATCAAATAAAAAAAATACCACAAAGGTTGTCAAAGTAAAATTTTCACAACATTTTAACGTTCGAAAAAGCCCATTTACAAATTAAGCAATGCAATTATTGCTTTATTTCTTGAATTAGCGTTGTATATGTCTTCACGGGGACAAAAAATTGTCGAACAGTGCAAAACTAGGATAACTGCAATTTTGACATTTTGTTTGTCGTTTATCATTCTTTAGGAACAAGTCATGTCTGACGTATAAAACTGTTAAGTCGGAGTGCCTAAACGCACTTGGAACTATGAATCAATTTTCTAGTTTTTCTGAAGAGTGCTTGATATTTTTTTCACAACTTATAGTTGTTAATGTAGAATTTGCAAAATTTCACAGTTTCAAGGGGCATAAATCCAGAACCGATTGGACATCTGTACCACAGACGAACTTTTTGCTGAGTTTTGTAATGAACAACAGACACCTCGCCATATCGTATGGCATGCTAAAAAGATATGAATTATATGAACCCGATTATAGACACGTTTATTTGGATAAACCTTGAATTTAGTATATTTATAACAGTACAAAAGATATGTCTAAGGTTCAGGAACTTTGAAATTTGCTGCCAGATGGTTCAGGTGGTGCAGGAATTACAGTGAACAAGGTTTTTTTTGTCTTTTTTATCTTTTTATTTCATTTTTTCTATTTTCTTTTTTTTCTATTTTTATAGCAGTTCTTAAACTAGATATGAAAAAACAAGAACTATCTTTAAAAACAGACAGTCGACGCAGTAAAATAGGTGTGTTTTCTTTGTTCTTCGAAACAAAGACGTGCAAAACATCGTGTGGAGCGATGAAACAATCAGGACGTACATGTTATTTTGACTGAATCGGACATTTTACTGTGACAATTAATAATATTTTACTCCTTAAAAAACGTTAACAGTACAATGCATTACAACTCTGATATTTCCTGTCATAACCTTACAATTAGGGGCCCGTTGTGCTCGTATGTATGTGCGTATTAACAACGGACGCCATTCTATTGTAGTACCCTTTAAAAAAACTCAATTATCACAATCTCTTTTCATAAATATTAAATTCGCAGGCAGATATATTTATATTTTGTTTTCTTAAATGGACAATGTATTCTCTTTCAATGCATCAAGAGATTGAACCTGGCTTGCATTAACATTAATTTCAAAATGCTTATTCCAGATCGAGAATTATACGGCTGTCCAAATTCTTTCGGCGTTTTTAGTATGTGTGCTCTTGTTCAATGCACTTTCTCACTTTCCTCTGAATATATATGCTTTAGACGTTTTATTGATAAACTTGGAATTTGGTACATGTGTGAATGTTTCAGTGGTGAGTTTTAAGATTACACTTGAAGGTTTCAGTTATTAAGTGGGTTGGGGTATAAAATCTATCAATTAGAATTTTATGACATTTTCATGATTTACACTTTGTTATCAGCCACATTGTTATCAGAGCATACAAAAAATAAAATAAAATTGGGGATAATCGGTCATACAAGAATGAAAAATCAGATATTTTGATTGAAATAATAGGGAAAATTAGAGAATATGTTGTACTTTGTAATAAAAGTATATGGACGACTTTCATTTCCGAGAATTTTATAAATTTCAAAATTTTCATTTCCGGGAATTTCTATATTTCTATTCCGGTAAAAACATACCTATCGTTTCCGAGATTTTATCAAGTACACGAATAAAAAAGAAGTTTCCCGCAAATGTGTCTGTTAAATGTTTCATGAAAAAACTTAATGTACACATCTTAAAATAATTTTATGGGCCAGGGGAACAAACATTGTCATGATTACATATTACACAGTCTGTTAGTGACCTGATATGGTGGACTAAATCGTACAATTTATTCTGCTGTAAACCCCCATTCAGAGTCCCCGCAACGAATGTTAGATGAACATGAATTGGGTAGATTTAATTTTGTGCCTTGCTTAGGTATTCACTGAGTGTCTTTTTAGAATTCCAGGAAATTATTTATATAAGTCGAAAATTTATATTATAAAAATCCCGGAAATGATATACAAATATTCCCGGAAATGAAAACATTTTTTTCTCGGAAATGATATGCTATTTCTCGGAAATGAAAATCTTCGAAGTATATAACTATAGTAAAAATCTGCAAATGACACTTGAATTCCCCAAAAACAGAAAAAATATCGTAGCCTAAATTGCCAAAAAGTAGAAATTTCTTAGACATAATGCAAACATAATAAAATACAAAAAAAAAAAGAAATCTAACCAGTGAAAAGACCACGATATAATCTGTCAAATATAAAATGTATTTAGTTTGGAAGTTAAAATCTTTCAAAAAATACTCAAAATGCAGCGAAAAATGCATCCGATTAAAAGCTAAAAACTCATCTAGGACACATCCGCTTAATGAAAATGGTATGTATGTTTTGATTTTATCGGAATATATTTTACCTGATAGGCAACAATTTAAATTAATAAGGTTCTTAAAGCAATTTTGTCAGTATTACATTCATCCGCGGCTCTATGATTATCTATTTTTAGTTACCTGACCAATTCAAAATTTTAGATAGTTTTACAGTATTCATATTCTAAATCATGTCTATAGTAGGTTCGCACATGAAAGGAAAATGTGGAAAAATACAACATCAATTATTTTTAGTCGCTTGGCCCACATTACCTGACAATCTGTGGGAAATTGGAGAATATCATTTGATAATATGCTCTTTAATCAATAAATGAAAGTGCAATTTATAATTATGTTGTGTTGTTATTATCACACATTTACAAAGTCATTTCCCTTACGTCGAAAAATTATTGCAAGTTTTTATTCACCTTAAATCATACGACAACATCCCTTTTAGGAACCTCAATCTGTTGTACCTGTAAACGTTTTTAATCCAATCAGAGTGAAGATATTTGGTCAATGGACTCTGTTACAAAGGTTTTAGCATCATAAAGTTCAAAGGTCAAAACGCGAATATAAGACCGACTGCGTCGAAAAAATTTGTTTCTAAAAAGCCGTTATTGAAATATGCTTCAAAATCCCGTATATATCAAATTATTAATTCTGTGTGTAACAAATTTAATAATGTGGAAAGGAAATGTCAATATCCATATTTAGTAAAAGATCAATTTCTAATTTAAAGACAAGATCGCATTTATTTTAATCAGTAGAATCCATACATGCTATTTTTACCAGTGTCTAGTTATAGCGTATTTTGTAATATATAACGGCATATTAACAATAAAATGCGGATCTATTGCCTTTAACTTTTTGTTCTTTTATTCAATATATCGACCTAAGATCGACAAAGTTAAATTTATTCTTCATATTATAAAAGAAATACTTGGTTTAATGAGTTTACTGTCAAAATTTGAAATCTTTAGTCACCTTCCGTAGCCCTGACAAGAATTACCCTTAACTTGTTTTTATATATTTTTAAAAGGTGCTTATAACAAAATTTACATGGAATGAATGTTCGTACATTTATAAATTTCAATAGTATTACGTAATTATAATCTAATTAAGTGATAAAGATCTTTTTCCCTTTGATACATGTTAAAATTAAATCCCCCCTGTGTGCACTATAAACCATTTCCGTTTTCAATGACATCCAAAGTTAATATATCATTACTTATATTAAATGAAGACCAATAATGACCTACAAGTTGATAGAAAATTACGTTTAGATGAAATCGTCTATTATTTACACGAAGTGTGTTTTCAGCTTTCATAATTTGGATTCGTTTGTCATTTACACGAAGCGTTTTCAGCTTTCATTTAATTTTTATACGACCGCAAAAAAAAAATTGAGGTCGTATAATGACATGATGCTGTCGTCGTTGTCGGCATCGTTTGCTGTAGACACTTTTGTTTTGGTTGATAACTTAAGTTCAAGTTGAACAATTCTTATGAAAGTTTAACACAATTTTCCTTCGCAAAAAAAGCTGTAGAATGGTTTTGGTCATTTTGCCCCCACCGTGTTTTTACATATTTGGCTGTAGACTTGTTTACTGTGGAAGTACTTTTATTCGTGGACACCAATTTTCGTGGTTTTCATAGATAGCACTATTTCGTGGGTACTTAAATTCGTTGTTTCGAGTTCAGTGCATTACAACTCTAAGGAAAAAATGTATTTCGTTGGGAACTTAAATTCGTGGTTTTAGTGAGCCACGAAATCCACGAAAATTGGAACCCCACGAACAATTGTACTTTCACAGTATTTATCGGATTTTGATAGGTTTTCTTGTAGTGTGTTCCTGAGGAAATCTTAATCCGATGAGATATCAACGGATTTCATGTTGCTAATACCGTTCATGAGGTAAATTGGGCCTAAAAGGAGCGAATCTCTAAAAATTTATTTTCTATATTTCTAGTCCGTTTTTTGATGCATTTTTTTTTTAATGAATTCCTTATGAAAAGTTGACATAAATGTAAAAAGATGGATAACAGGAAACACCTACAATGGCTGAAAATTATAATTACATGCCACAATCTATCATGGAACCTTACATGAAAAACACGAATAAGACAAGAGACAAACAATAGGAACTCGGGACAGCCGGACTTGGTACCGGCACTAGCAAAAGCCAGCGGTAGGGTTAAACCGGTTTATGGGCACCCAAACCTCCCCTTTATCTGCCCCGTTTCCCTATAGTATAACAAACATACGAATAAAACCCAATACAGGTAGACTACTAACTCCATGACCACAATCTTGAAAGGAAAGATAACACAATACGTAATTTTGAAAGATTGGTCAAGGGGTGCTCGCCGCTAAACTGCCGGCTAGCTCAAGGAGCCTAGTCTGCTGGTAGAACACCGTCGCACTACGGAAGAAAAATCAAACTAAAAACTTCCCGAAGGGTTTTGTCAAGACTCATCATAAATTTCAGCAGACATCGGCAATTTCAGTGAAAGGCCAGTGTGTAAGCAAAATTTTCAGGTCATTTGGTCTCAAAGCTAATTTAACGGATGCAAGCAGTATATCTTGTCGATATCCCCTATTACGTAAATAATGTAAGTTACGTCCCAGCTTTTCTTGATTTTTAATCAATTTCTGGCATTTTTTAACATCATTTCCGTACAAACCAGGATTAGAAATGCCCTTAGTAATAAGCTGTTCACGAGTGACACCATATTTAGATTTTAAATGTTCATATCTATTATAAAACTTCTTAAATGTATTCAACAACTTATGAAATCTGTAACCCTGATGTAAAAGTTTGGCTGTGATAGTAAGGTTACGTTCATTAAAATCGTCAAGAGTAGAACAAACTCGTGCGAATCGTACCAGTTGAGAAATATACACCCCGTAGGTTGGAGCTAGAGGGATGTATAACGCTTAATATTAGTTGTTTTTATAGCTTATTTCCTTTTTGAGTTATAAAATAGGAAAAAGAAGGGAAACGGGGAATGTGTCAAAGAGACAACGACTCAAAGGGGAGTAATAACAACTCAAAGCCACAATAAGATCTTCAATGAACGGTGAGGAAACCCCACACCCAACGGCAGGTCGGAGCTGGCCCCTAAATAAAGAGTAATCAAATTCAGCAAAATAAACATCATCCTAGACTCCCATAGACATTATTTGAACTAACTAGAAAACAGACAAGACACACAAAGGCTTGATAAATTTCCTGACTTAGGACAGGCACAAACCTGCTGCGGCGGGATTAAACTAGTTGTATTGGGCCCAAACCTTCCCCCTAGCCAATGTGATGAATAAAAAATAATAGTAACAGTAAAATTCAGTAAGCAACAGAACTGAGTCAATTGTGAAACTCTGCTGGTGGACGGTTCGTCCCCGAGGATATCATCCGCTCAGTAGCTGAGTATTACCTTAGCCATGAGAATAGAGAAACTAAAGGAACTTATACCGGCTGGGATGAAACCCGGGTTAAAAAGGTCCCTTACCCATGAAGCTACGGACACGGGTTCATTAGGAAATTTAGGTGTCCAGAGTAGTTTAGTTTCAACTTTGACAGATTCTCATTAGTCACTTTCAGATCATACCCTTTCTAAAAGTAGCTCATCACATTCTGCTCCACAGATTAAACCCTGTTCAGTCAAATTACATGATATTTTGAGTTTTCCCGAACACCAAACACAAGGCATAATTGCGCCATGTCGAATGAAAAACTGCAAAACTTGTAACATTCTAATCATAGACACAAATTTTACCAGAAATTTAACCAACAAAACTTATTACACCAGAAGTTATGATGATCTGAATTGCTCCTCGAGAAATTTAACTTACGGCTTGGAGTGCTCTCTTTGTGGACTGATTTATGTAGGGGAAACAAAAGATAGGTTGAACAAAGGTATGTGCGGACACAGATACGAAGTGAAAGATAACAAATCCCGACATGTTTACGCACATTTCAACCAGGCAGATCATTCAATCGTAAATATGAAGATCAAGATTATTGAAAAAATATATCACAAGTCAAACGACGCTACCTTAAGGACACCTTACCGTCTACAAAGAGAGGAGTACTGGATCAAAGAGCTGGGAACAGCAATAACCTATGGTTGCAATGATAATATTAAAAGTGTAGGTAATCTTTCAAGCCCAGGATGCAGTTCTGTGAATGTGATGAATATCCTTAATGGAAGCCAGCGAAGACCACGTAGTCATGGACATAGGCATTATACCACCCCACATCTACATGACATTTCAATTGATGGTCTCCGTCCATTTATGATAATGCCACTAGGTATTCATCACATTCGTACAAAATTGTATTCCTTGCCACTTTCAAAACTTCATTCATTTTACAAAGTCTGTTTAGATTCATCTGTGACTGACTGGCATTCTCTGGAATATAAATTAATAGCTACCGTTATGGACATCTCCAATCACAGGCTGTTCAAACCTGTTACAACTTCTGCAAATAAACCTGAAAATCGATCATTTCTTAAAATTCAGTTTGCTAACAAAGGCCTAGATGCCATTAATCTCTCCAACATTCTGCACAAAAAAAAACAGTGAAATCTAACATTCCTCCTTACTTCAAAGACCAATCTGTTCAACTAATCTCTCCTACTATCCTACACTAAATCTATTGCAACCACTATTATCAATCACAAACAGGTATTGCGTGATTTCCAGATTGATGACTTAAAAGCCAAATCGCCTGATTGCACCTGCTCCTCTTCCTCATTCACTTATAGTCCTGCTGGACACGTGATAACGCGTGACCTAGATATCGTTGGAAACCAAAAATTACGAGATATTTTTTCAAAAGGTCTATAATTCCGTGAACCCCAGCACATCAACTGGAAGTATAGCTTCAAAATTTTGATGGATGCAGTTGAAGACTTTGCCAGAATGTGGACGAAGAAAGGAAAAGAAGATGTGGAGACATTATCAGATTGGATCAGGTCAATTAAGTCATTAATCATGAATCGTATCCGGCGCTTGAAAACATCTATGAAAACAAGAACGCCCAGCATATTTGATGATCCTCTTGTTGCTAAAACATTGACAAACCTCCAGGAAAAATACGTCATAGTACCTGCAGACAAAGCTTCTTACAATATTGTGTTTGTATGCAAGAAACACTATTTAGACTGTCTTGTTAAGGAGATTGGTATTGACTCTTCATCTGGTGATGAAATCCTACTTATTCCCCAACTACATTATCAAGGGACGAGATAATCACAAATCACACTTCTGTGTTAGCATCATTCGGTTTCAAAGGTGATGAGAATAACAGTTATCTCCCTTATATTTACCGGGTGCCTAAGCTTCACAAGAATCCCTACAAAAAGAGATTCATTGCATGATCTGCCAGATGCACCACTAAGCCATTATCCAAACTCTTTACCACTTTACTGACTGCAGTTAGAGATGGTCCAAAAAGCTACTGCGAAAAAGCATATTCCACGAGCGGCGTGAATCAGATGTGGATTCTTAAAAATTCCAAAGATCTCCTTGAACAGCTCTCATCAAACAGTCTCGCATACTGCAATAGCATTCAGACTTTTGATTTTTCTACCCTATATACATCTTCCCCATAATAAACTTAAATCAGTAATTTCCGATCTGATACATCAATGTTTCTTTACAAAAAACGGAGAACGCAGGTATTCCTATCTGGTAAAAGGAAAAGATAAAACATATTTTGTAAAGAACCACACTGAGTCAAACAAGAAATACAGTGAAAATGACGTGATTAAGATGCTTGAATTTTTGATCGACAACATTTTTGTTGAATGTGGANGCCGTGTTTTTCAACAGACAATAGGGATTCCTATGGGAACAAATTGTGCGCCACTGTACTGACCTTTTCGTTTTTTCGTATGAAGCAAAGTTTTTACAAGGGCTGATACAACAGAAACAAAAACAACTAGCCCAGACTTTTAATTTCAGCTTAAGATATATATACGATGTACTTTCTCTTAATAACCCAAGATTTAAAGAATATTTACATCGTATCTACCCCAATGAACTTGAAATTAAAGAGACAACCGATACACCCGATTCTGCTTCATACCTTGACCTTTTGTTATACATTGGCGAAGATGGACGTCTGAAATCTAGATCATATGACAAACGTGGTGATTTTGACTTTCCAATTGTGAACTTTCCCCTTTTCTGCAGCAATATACCTGCATCTCCAGCATATGGAGTATATATTTCACAATTAATTCGTTACTGTAGAGCGTGCAGTACATACAGTGACTTTGTGGAAAGAGCAAAAGCACTGTCACGAAAATTGCTGAGTCAGGGATATATTCAGCCTTTGTTACTTTCGTCCCTTCAGAAATTCTAGGCATTATACCGCCCCACATCTACATGACATTTCAATTGATGGTCTCCTTCAATTTATGAAAATGCCACAAGGTATTCATCACATTCGTACAATATTCAACTGTGACTGACTGGCATTCTCTGCAATATAAATTAACAGCTATCGTTATGGACATCGCCAATCACAGGCTGTTCAAACCTGTTACAACTTCTGCAAATAAACCTGAAAACCGATCATTTCTTAAAATTCAGTTTGCTAACAAAGGCCTAGATGCCATTAATCTCTCCAACATTCTGCACAAAAAAAAACCAGTGAAATCTAACATTCCTCCTTACTTCAAAGACCAATCTTTTCAACTAATCTCTACTACTATCCTACACTAAATCTATTGCAACCACTATTTTCAATCACAAACAGGTATTGCTTGATTTCCAGATTGATGACTTTAAAGCCAAACCGCCTGATTGCACCTGCTCCTCTTCCCCATTCAACTATAGTCCTGCTGGACACGTGATAAGGGGTGACCTAGATATCGTTGGAAACCAAAAATTACGAGATATTTTTTCAAAAGGTCTATAATTCCGTGAACCCAGCACATCAACTGGAAGTATAACTTCAAAATTTTGATGGATGCAGTTGAAGACTTTGCCAGAATGTGGACGAAGAAAGGAAAAGAAGATGTGGAGACATTATCAGATTGGATCAGGTCAATTAAGTCATTAATCATGAATCGTATCCGGCGCTTGAAAACATCTATGAAAACAAGAACGCCCAGCATATTTGATGATCCTCTTGTTGCTAAAACATTGACAAACCTCCAGGAAAAATACGTCATAGTACCTGCAGACAAAGCTTCTTACAATACTGTGTTTGTATGCAAGAAACACTATTTAGACTGTCTTGTTAAGGAGTTTGGTATTGACTCTTCATCTGGTGATGAAATCCTACTTATTCCCCAACTACATTATCAAGGGACGAGATAATCACAAATCACACTTCTGTGTTAGCATCATTCGGTATCAAAGTTGATGAGAATAACAGTTATCTCCCTTATATTTACCGGGTGCCTAAGCTTCACAAGAATCCCTACAAACAGAGATTCATTGCAGGATCTGCCAGATGCACCACTAAGCCATTATCCAAACTCCTTACCACTTTACTGACTGCAGTTAGAGATGGTCTAAAAGCTACTGCGAAAAAGCATATTCCACGAGCGGCTTGAATCAGATGTGGATTCTTAAAAATTCCAAAGATCTCCTTGAACAGCTCTCATCAAACAGTCTCGCATACTGCAATAGCATTCAGACTTTTGATTTTTCTACCCTATATACATCTTCCCCATAATTAACTTAAAACAGTAATTTCCGATCTGATACATCAATGTTTCTGTACCAAAAACGGAGAACGCTGGTATTCCTATCTGGTAATAGGAAAAGATAAAACATATTTTGTAAAGAACCACACTGAGTCAAACAAGAAATACAGTGAAAATGACGCGATTAAGATGCTTTAATTTTTGATCGACAACATTTTTGTTGAATGTGGAGGCCGTGTTTTTCAACAGACAATAGGGATTCCTATGCGAACAAATTGCGCGCCACTTTTAGCTGACCTTTTCCTTTTTTCGTATGAAGCAAAGTTTTTACAAGGGCTGATACAACAGAAACAAAAACAACTAGCCCAGACTTTTAATTTCAGCTTCAGATATATATACGATGTACTTTCTCTTAATAACCTAAGATTTAAGGGATATATACATCGTATCTACCCCAATGAACTTGAAATTAAAGAGACAACCGATACACCCGATTCTGCTTCATACCTTGACCTTTTGTTATACATTCTCGAAGATGGACGTCTGAAATCTAGATGATATGACAAACGTGGTGATTTTGACTTTCCAATTGTGAACTTTCCCTTTTCTGCAGCAATATACCTGCATCTCCAGCATATGGAGTATATATTTCACAATAAATTCGTTACTGTAAAACGTGCAGTACATACAGTGACTTTGTGGAAAGAGCAAAAGCACCGTCACAAAAACTGCTGAGTCAGAGATATGTTCAACCTTTGTAACTTTCGTCCCTTCAGGAATTCTTTGGCTGAACATATCCCTGACTCAGCAGTCACCACGACATCATTGATAGATATGAAATGTCAGTGTCACAAATAAAAACTGTCATTTTTAGCTAGATTCGCGTCTTCCCGGATTTGACATTGACTTTACCCTGGATTGACCCACTGACAGTGTGACGGGTGCTGTGCACAGAGCAGGACATGCTTACCCTTCCGGAGCACCTGATGTCACTCTTGTTTATTGAGAGTTCACAGTGTTAGTGCTTTAGTTTTTTGTGATGTATATGTAATGTTCGTGTGTTTTGTGGGCATGTGGTGTCTTTGGTCTTCCGATTTTTGGTGTTCTTGCTTTTGCCTTGTCTCTGGACTTTGATTTGTGTAATCTTGTGCTATTTTCCTTTGGTATTCTACTGCCGTTGTTGTGAAAAATTTAACTGAAAGAACTAAATATACGGACAAAAACATGAAATCACAAAAGACTACTAGCAATTAACTGGCATGCAAGCTCCAGACCCATTACCAAATAACAAATAAAATTATGTACCGCAAACCTGCTGCGGCGGGGTTTAACTAGTTTAATTAGGCCCAAACCTTCCCCCTATAGCCTATGTGATTAAAAAAAAAGAACAATCGTAATAACAGTAAAATTCAGTTGGCAACAAGACTGAGTCAATTGTGAAAAATGAAACTGAAAGAACTAAATATACGGACATAAATATTAAATCACAAGAGACTACCAGCAGTTAACTGACATGCTAGCTCCAGACCCATTACCAACTGACAAATTAAGTTGTTACCCTCAGTATACAGCTTCAATCAAGATCCCTTCCTGTGAGGAGTTTAGCATAATGATTTCATGTATATACCGGAATACATAACCCGTGTCCATGCAATACTGATTTTAAAAATTTAGAATGTGTTCAGTTAAAATGCAAAGACCCTATCAAAAAGTAAGTGAGAACCGAACCGTCAGTCTAAAAAGAACAATCCAAGGACAATGGCAACGTCGGAAAAACGAAGAAACGAAGACATAACATGAGCACGGCACAAAAAAAAAATTTGAAGACACGGACATATACAAAAATGAACAACACGGACCCAATAAAAAGTCAATGTTAATACCAAAGAAGGCTATAAGTCAATTGAGACCCAAATTGCAAATGTGCCGATAACCCAAATGTTTTATGTTTCATTGGATTTTGTTTGGATTGTTTGCTTCTTTAGATTTCCAGTCTTGTAAGTTTTTTGAAGTATACTGACGGATAAGCGTTACTCCTACAGTTTCCGAGCTTTGAAGGATCAAAAGGGCTAACAATTAAGTTTTCTAGTTTGCGTCCAGTAAACTACTGTGTCAAGCATTTAACTCTTTCCACATTCACTTTTAAATTACACTTGTTCAATTTTCTGCTGTCCACATGATGCGGTCATATTATGCCACACTAGGCGTTGCTCTTTATTTGACATTATAGTACTTAAGCATTTACTTTGTGTGAGAGTATTAAATCTGAAATTTTCTTAGTGTGGTCCTTCATAATTCTTAAACTGCCTTCTTCATTGTTCTTGATATAATGCATTTGCATACTTACACCACACATAGGGGGAGGGTTTGGATCCAAGAAAACGAGTTTAACCCCACCGTAATTTTAGCGCCTGTCCCAAGTTAGGAATATGTTGGTCATTGACTTGTCCATTGATTTATTCACTTTTTTACTTTTTAGGGCCATTTAGGGCTTGCTTTATGGTGTGAGGTTCCTCACTGTGTTGAAGACCGTATATTGACCCCAAGATGCTTTGTTTTGGGTAGTTTTAACCTGGAGATGGGATGTTGTCTCTATGACATTTAACCCATTTCTTTTCTTTTTAATATTTTTGATGAAAGATTCAGTCATTGAAATTGCCCCTTGAAAGCAAATTTGACAGATTTTAAAAATTTCTTAAGTTTTTATAAAAATTCGATGCATAAGACCCCCAGAACCAAAATAGATTAACAGCTATTTGGAAGGGAAAACATTGATATAGTTTCAACAAAAAATGATTTTGGTTCTTGGTGTCCCCTTTGAGTAGTTTTTACGTTCCCAAATATTGTAAAATGACTCAAATCGACCAAAAGCAAATTTCAGCCCTACTGGACTGCTTATAAAATTATGTCAGAAAACATACAAATGTGGCATATATTGATTTTATTATTTGGAAGTACACATACCAGAAATCTCCTCACTGATTTTTGGTAAATGTTGGCATATTTGGAAAATGGCCTCGTATATGAAATAAACTCACGCCTTAATGGCCATACGTCATTGGGTTGTCGTGATATACAATTCATGCATGAATGATTCAGGTTTTAGTTTTTGTTTATGTCAAGATCTGAGATACTAGAGCAGGTAAAATAATAATATTTTGTCAGTTTATGCATCTTTGAAAATCACAAGGTTCCTAATAGAACAAGGTCACCTTTACCAAGATTTCATGAATGAGTGACTCAGCTTTACGTTTGTTTTTGAAATAATATGCAATTTCGGATATAGTTTCACCTGCTGATTGTTTAGACGTGTGGAACTGACTTATTAAAAAAAAAAAACAAGAATTTTGAGTGGTTAAGCGGTCGTTTCCGACTGCTCCTATCTATGGCACGCGATAGTAACAAAAATGCGGTATACCTAGTATTTCGAACGAAAACTAGGGGTTTTCGTGCGAAATACTAGGTATACCGCACGTTAACTAGGGGTTTCCGATCGGTATACATAGTATTTCGCCGAAAACCCTAGTTTTCGTTCGAAATACTAGGTATACCGCATTTTTGTTACTATCGCGTGCCATACCGATCGGTATCGGAAATTCGAGTTTAAACCAAAAACGCTATTCATAGTTTTAGCCAATGAGAAGCGAGAAACGGAAATCGCTATTTGATATTTAACGTTCGTCCAATCAGAAACGGAAAACGGTATTCAGGGTTTAATTAAACCAATCAAAATCGTTTATTCTGTTTATCGCTTATTATCCTCTATTTTTATTCAAATTTTCGTATCTTTTATTTGTTTCATACATTTTGATATTTAAATTAATTATCAAATAGAGTTGTGCCTGTGAGACTTTTAGGTGCGAATGGATATCAGATTCGCGGGTCATGGAAGGATATTCGATCTCGACTGTCTGTATTCACCTTCACCAGTTAAAAGTTGTGAATATCGCCGTTTAAGACTTTGTTTTAAAAAAAAATTCCATTTAACTAATCTCTAGAGCAAAGATTTTTATTTTCATATAACTTGATGTGTACTCCGTTTCGAAATTAAAAAATCATGAAATTTGGTAAGAAAAATAAATATTTTGATAAGTAGTTGAAAAAACAAAAACTCAGTCTTATAAATGATCAAAACAATTCAGTGTTTTAAAACTTTTACTTCATCATATTATCCTTTCCAAAGAATTTTTTAATTCGCAAAGTTAAAACTTTGATGGATTTTAGCATTTAAGAGGTATGAAAAGTATCCGGTTTAAACTTACTATTTAAAAATGAAGTAAGCAATAAAGTGCTTTGAAAATTTTACTTCATTATATGCTCTCGAAAGAGTTTGATATGTTGCAAAATAAAAAAAATATCATCAAATTTAGCAAAGAATAGGTAGAAAAAATAGATTTTTAATCAGTGGTTAAAACTTACTGTTCAAAAATTAAAAAAAGTTAAGTGTTTTGAAAATTTTACATCATTATATAATTGCAAAGGAGTTTGATAGGTTGCGAAATGAAAAATTCTTCAAATTTAACATGGAAAAAGTATGAAAGGTATGATTTTAAATCAGTGGTTTAAACGCAGTCTTTAAAAATGACATAAAAATCTCAGTGTTTTGAAAATTTTACATCATAATGTCCTTTCGAAGGAGTTTTATAATTTGGTAGCAAAAACTTGATTAATTTTAGTATTAAAAAGGTATGAAAAGTAAAATTTTTAGTCTGCGGTGTAAACTAACTCTTGAAAAATGTCAAAAAAGTTCAGTGTTTTGAAAATCCTACATCATAATGTCCTTTCGAAGGAGTTTTATAATTCGCGTAGCAAAAACTTGATTAATTTTAGCATTAAAAGGTATGAAAAGTAAAACCTTTAGTCTGCGGTGTAAACTAACTCTTGAAAAATGTCAAAAAAGTTAAGTGTTTTGAAAATTTTACATCATTATATCATTGCGTAGGAGTTTGATAGGTTGCGAAATAAAAAAAAATCTTGAAACTTAACATGGAATAGGTATGAGAGTATGAATTTTAATCAGCAGTTTAAACTCAGTCTTTAAAAATGACCAAAAAAAATCAGTGTTATGAAAATTTTCATCATAATAACCTTTCGAAAGGAGTTTTATAATTCCCAAAGCAAAAACTTAAAGAATTTTAGCATTAAAAAGATATGAAAAGTAAAATTTTTAGTCTGCAGTTTATACTAACTCTTTTAAAATGTGAAAAAAAGTTAAGCGTTTTAAAGATTTTACTTCATTATATCCTTGCGAAGGCATTTGATATGTTGCAAATTACAAAAATCATCAAATTAAGAATATAATAGGTATGAAAAGTAAGATTTTGAAGCAGTGGTTTAAACTCAGTCTTTAAAAATGACAAAAAAAA
>MJUU01035863.1:64421-81845 GCA_002080025.1 Modiolus philippinarum
TTTGATATGTTGCGAAATACAAAAATCATCAAATTAAGAATATAATAGGTATGAAAAGTAAGATTTTGAAGCAGTGGTTTAAACGCAGTCTTTAAAAATGACATAAAAATCTCAGTGTTTTGAAAATTTTACATCATAATGTCCTTTCGAAGGAGTTTTATAATTCGCATAGCATAAACTTGATTAATTTTAGCATTATAAGGTATGAAAAGTAAAATTTTTAGTCTGCGCTGTAAACTAACTCTTGAAAAATGTCAAAAAAGTTAAGTGTTTTGAAAATTTTACATCATTATATCATTGTGTAGGAGTTTGATATGTTGCGAAATAAAAAATTCTTGAAATTTGACATAGAATAGGTATGAAAAGTTTGATTTTTAATCAGCAGCTTAAACTCAGTCTTTAAAAATGACAAAAAAAATTTAGTGTTATGAAAATTATCCTTTCGAAGGAGTTTTATAATTCGCAAAGCAAAAACTTCATGAATTTTAGCATTAAAAAGATATGAAAAACAAAATTTTTAGTCTGCAGTTTATACTAACTCTTTAAAAATGTGAAAAAAAGCTAAGCGTTTTGAAAATTTTACTTCATTAAATCCTTGCGAAGGCGTTTGATATGTTGCGAAATATAAAAATCATCAAATTAAGCATATAATAGGTATGAAAAGTAAGATTTTGAAGCAGTGGTTTAAGCGCAGTCTTTGAAAATGAACAAAAAATCTCAGTGTTTTGAAAATTTTACTCATAATGTCCTTTCGAAGGAGTTTTATAATTCGAAAACCAAAAACTTGATCAATTTTAGCATTAAAAAGGTACTTTTCATACCTATTTCATGTTAAATTTGCAGAATTTTTTATTTCGCAACCTATCAAACTCCTTCGCAAGGATATAATGATGTAAAATTTTCAAAAAACTTAACTTTTTTTGTCATTTTTGAAGAGTTAGTTTACACCGCAGACTAAAAATTATACTTTTCATACCTCTTAAATGCTAAAATCCATGAAAGTTTTAACTTTGCGAATTATAAAACTCCTTGGAAAGGATATGATGAAGAAAAAGTTTTAAAACTCTTAATTGTTTTGATCATTTATCAGACTGAATTTTTGTTTTTTCAATTGCTTATCAAATTATTTATATTTCAAACCAAAATTCGTGATTTTTTTAATTTCGAAACAGATTACACATCAAGTTATATGAAAATAAAAATCTTTGCTCTAGAGATAAATTAAATGGAAAATTCTTTTTAAACAAAATCTAAAACGGCGATATTTACAACTTTTAACTGGTGAAGTTGAATACAGACAGTCGAGATCGAATATCCTCCCATGACCCGCGAATCTGATATCCATTCGCACCTAAAAGTGTCAAAGGCACAACTCTATTTGATAATTAATTTATAATATCAAAATATATGAAACAAATAAAAGATACGAAAATTTGAATAAAAAATAGAGAATTATAAGCGATAAACAGAATAAACGATTTTGATTGGTTTAATTAAACCCTGAATACCGTTTTCCGTTTCTGATTGGACGAACGTTAAATATCAAATAGCGATTTCCGTTTCTCGCTTCTCATTGGCTAAAACTATGAATAGCATTTGCGGTTTTAACTGGAATTTCCGATACCGATCGGTATGGCACGCGATAGTAACAAAAATGCGGTATACCTAGTATTTCAAACGAAAACTAGGGTTTTCGGCGAAATACTATGTATACCGATCGGAAACCCCTAGTTAACGTGCGGTTTATCTAGTATTTCGCACGAAAACCCCTAGTTTTCGTTCGAAATACTAGGTATACCGCATTTTTGTTACTATCGCGTGCCATACCTATCTATTGTTTACGTTCAATCGGCAACTACATGTGCCAGAAATAATCATGACAATAACAAATTAACGTTGTTACTATTAAACGGATTAAATATGAATATCTTGGTCCTTGAAAATTATTGGGATTCAATTTTTGTTGTTAAAATATGAAAAAAAACCTGCTAGCAAATCATATTCGTTCAACTTCACATTTGCTTTATGGCTTTCCTGATTTCCAGTTTTGAAAAAATTAGTGTGGAAAATATGAGAAAATATTGGAACATATGAGCAAATTTGCCACATTACATCTTCAACTTTTAAGATGATCGACTAAATGCGTATTCTGGTCAACAAG
This sequence comes from Modiolus philippinarum, assembly GCA_002080025.1. Classification (NCBI taxonomy): domain Eukaryota; kingdom Metazoa; phylum Mollusca; class Bivalvia; order Mytilida; family Modiolidae; genus Modiolus; species Modiolus philippinarum. Next base: position 66,583 of record MJUU01035863.1, read on the forward strand.
TTAATGAACTTGCACTTTGAATGTAAAGAACTGACAGTAAAAATGACGTTGATCGTCGTTAGCTGAAAATGTCAGAAGTAAAGGAGGATAAATAAACACAACGGGAGAACCATGATTTTTTTAAATCCAAGAGTAATAAATCAGGACTCACTAAAACCAATGAAAAACTCCAATCTTTGAAATTCACTTTGATAAGTTACATATCAAATATCAAATCAATATCTTCAGCGGTCTTAAAAATGCAATTTCGTGAAATTATATAGTCAAGGGGTCAATAACTCGTACAAAACTTGATGAATCATGATGAAACTTGAACAATATTTGTAACCAATCAAGATAATTTCACATACCGAATATCAAGTCAATATTACAATAGCATGCAAAAAAGCCGGAAAACACCAAAAATAAACTCTGAAGGGAGACATATCCTTAAATGGATGAATTTAGATGAAACTCAAACACTACCTATAATTTATTAAGATAACACACATACAAATATTAACCTGAAGTTACTATCTGAAGTAGTAACAATATGTTTGTGTGGAATGGCAGTAAAGAGTAAAGCGACTAGTATATAATTACTATGCTCTAGACCTCTTGCAGTTGCATAAAGAGAATAATCCAAAAAATCTAAATAAATAAATGAATGACCAAATAAATGATTAATAAAATTGTTGATTACAACACAATACATAAATTATTATTAAGTTTTGCATTTCCACAATTATGTTTCATTAGTGCATATCAAATCAGATCATTAAAATTTGGAAAATTTGTTAACCGTAATATGTGAAAAAGCAGACAGACAACAAATAACCAATAGGATCTAAATAGAAAAGTCAAAATCGTCTATGGACAGAGCCATCTACGAGGGAGATATTGCTTGGGTTTAAGCGACTTTGTTAAATTTAGATATATTGATGTTGCAAGTTCCAGAATAAATAAGATACCACTCCAATTGTTATTAAGTTTTAAAAATTTTGCTTCATTGTACTGATCAACAGCTGAGCTCATAAATATAAAAACGCTCTTTTGTAAAGATAAACATGTCTTTGTTAATGTAAATGACAGAAAAGATTTCTAATATTTTCCAACTCATTACGACAGAAATCGACTGAAATCTGATTATGTATAAATAATATAAATCAATGCAACAATTGGCTTATCAAGTAAAATAGTCACCTCCAAAACCCAAATAAGACGCAATACGTACAACCGACTTTGAGCAGTTAAATTAAATACTTAATTTAAAATGCTAGTTCATAATAAAATGAGTGTGGATAATAATTGCGTTTTTAAAAATTTCTTTATTTGATTCTTTTTTTATCAGAAAGGGTATTTTTACTTTGTGCATGCAAATCTTTTCTAAATTGCCTAATGGGGTAATAACGTACAACTATAATATCAAAGAAAAAATATAACCGAATATTCTTGAAATAATCTATAGTAACAGCTGTGATTCTAAGCAAAAGCAAAAGTCTAGATTTTCCCCCTTTGACAAATACGGTAATCTGAACGTTAGAGAAAACAAAAATTTAAAATAAATCTTATTTATTAAAGGTATTATCGGTTTTGAAAAGTTACTTATTATTCGAAAGTTTCAAATAATCCAAGTTCCTAAGTTACAAGCGGAGGTTTGGCATGCAATAAAACAGGTATAACCCACAATTTCTTTTGAAATGCTTGTGTCAAGTCAAGGTCATTGCGGTTGAAAATTGTCCCGGTGGTTTCCACCTGATTTGTCTTTTTGACTCAATATGGACTTCGGCCATTGCCAACTCTGTTCGGTAATTTTGTTATTACTCCCATTTACAGAACAATCACCGAAAAACTTTCAAACGTACATTTAAAGGGCCATCAGAAAAACATGGAAAATATATATCCGCCTGAAAATAAGATAAGAACGAAGTGTTTTGCCTAGCAACCGAGACTGCATACCATTTTAGGAAAACAATTATCCATTGTAAGATTATGTTTAAATTATGCTATCATCTAGTTTAAATAGAAAGTAGGTATACTAACAAAGCTAAGAGTATTATTTCACTGGTTTGAAATCGAGGGGTATTCCTCCTGACCAACGACTTTGTCGGCGGTATAGCACGGATGAGGTAGACGATGAATATCATATTCTATTTATCTGTACTACGCATATTGAAGATCTTATGGTGGCTTTAAGTCGTTATTACTTCCCTTTGGGTCGTTGTCTCTTTGACACATTCCCCTTTTCACTACTTTTCTCTATACAAACAGAATTTACATTTAACTATCTGTCAAACTGTCCAAACTTCCTGAGCTTAGCCTCAGAGGAAAAACCTGTATGGGGTATGTCCTTTGAAGACAAAATTGTATGAGTGTGTCATTTCATTTCATACGTAAAACATGTACTTAACTTGTTTTTCCGTGGCCTGACATCACTTTTTATATACCTGCTATCAAAGCAGACCGATTCTTTGTCCTAACTTAAATATTTACATGAATAAACCTACATGTATAGACAAGATAGGGCCACTTTTATAGTGCACCATGCAAAATTCTTATATTTTCGTTTAAAACTAAGTTTTATCTTGAACACGCCATAATATTCTATAGATAGATAATAAAATAACAATGTTAGTGAATATGCGCATTTCGTAAACTTATGTCTCTTCAGTGCAGATAAGTTAGATCTTCTTGAATTGGGATCAAATGAAAGCATATTTAAAATACTTACTCAACAAAAAAAGTTAAGGACCATATTCATGTATGTTTATTTTATTGTTGAAGCATGGGCATAACCACTGATCTAATCAACCTATAATTTTACAGTGTCTAGGCATACCATTTAGAACATTTTCTGCAATTGTCAACTTTTAAAAAATTCTCATTTTTGAAAATAAAAAAATCGCGTTTTTTGCCAAAAAAAAAAAAAAAAATCATGACTTTGACATTTTTTTCCAGTTGTTTAGTTTTTTAACTGTCTACAAACTTTGATTCACTAACATTGTTAAAAGGTGGCAAAGAATGGGCATTTTATATGGGTACCCATTTTGTTCCATACAAGAATTTCCACTTTTGGAAATATGCGCAAATGCAGAAAATAAATTCACAGTAACTTCGGTATTTAGTTATTTGTTTAGGTCACTTTCAACATTTGGAAGGATATGGTGCTTAGAATAAACATTTTGACTGAACAGTGTCGTTTGAATCATCAAAACACAGAAATTGTGGGGAAAAAGGCTTCATTCAATCGGTTCCTGACAGGAAATTGCTTTTTTAAGGCGGGTAAATTTTTGGGGTAAAAATGCAAATTTCAGAAATTTTTGCTTTCCGAAAAGGCATGAACAGATTGGAGGTTAACCCTATAGACCTTTTTTGAAGTGTCTAACATGACTGTCTCGAAAACATCAGACACGAGATTTCAAGACTGGTTAGCTTTTGTATGATTCGGTCAATTTAAACTGTGTTGTAAAACTTAATACATTTGTAATGGAAATGAAAAACTGTGGTCCTTAACTTTTTTTGTTGAGTATACTTAACAATGGATAGAAATTTAGGCAATTTAAGAGTTTTTTATAGTCAGGGATACAAAAAATGTACCACTTTCGTCGCAGAAAATAACCCTCATTTCATCTAGTTTTTATGCTTAACGTATCAGTTGTTATACAATGTTTGACAATAAGACCATTAAAGTCCATAAAATGTTGGTTTTTGGTGTAAACTTTTGGAAAAACGAGATTTTTTTAGATTTTATATATTTTCAACAATTCGAATTTCTGCCCATAGGATCGTAAAAAACTTAATGCTATCTATTAATTGCCAAATGAATGTAATAAAGATTTAATATATGTTTCCAACAAACTGTTGGAAAGTTTAGTCACAGACTTATTGTAGGTTCACAAATAACTAAATACCGAAGTAACTGTTAATTCAGTTTATGCATATGCGCATTTCGACAACTAAATGTCAGAATTAAAAACCCTCCGCTGACAATTTGGAAAATGTTTCATAACATCCAAAGTCTTTACGGGTATATGGCGTTTTCTGCCCGATTACAAATTAAATCGCAGTTCAGTGCAAAAAACACTTAAGAAATTTCATGTCGGTTTTAAAGCATCCAGCAAATGTATAAGTCAATAAGACACCCTTCACACTATTTCTTCTTATTTTCCAGAACATCTCTGTCATGTTGCATCAACTATCAGATAAGAATTATTATTCAGGTATAACATGATTCAATAAATATTAAAATCCCTTTAAAAAAAATTGAGCTCAAAAAGGGTACATCAATACAACGAAGAGTTTAGGGAGCGACCATTTGATTTTTATTAGGTGGGGGGTGCAAGGAAGGAATTCGAAAAAAAAATCCAGGATCAGATATTAACTGAAACAAATTATCAGGACACGAGGAAGCTGAAAAAAAAACCAGAATGATATATAAGCAAGCAAAATGTCTGACTTGCACCGAAAAAAATGACAGGGTTGCTTTTAGTGATAATAAAATGTCAGGCTCAAAGATTGCATGAAAAAAATATCCAGGATCAGCTGTTCCATCCTTGTACTCCGAACCCTATAAAAATCAAATGGATGCTCCCATATATTAAAAAAATCCTTCAGAAAATGACATATTCAAAATATCCCAGCCGTCGACCTGAAGTCTGTGTTAAAACTGCATAAAATGTTGGGGAGGTCAGATAAGGCAAATCTTGCATACCCTGAAAGAGAAATGAACACAATGGGACAATAGTAGGCGATGTACCTCTGTATACCCCATCGATCATTGGAAATAAAAAGTAAGATACATAACTGTTTTATGCTAGAATAACTTAAATTACATCTTCACGGATTTGACATAACCGGTTTTGACTCAACCCTGGATTGACTCACTGATAGTATGACGGGTGCCGCTAGCGAAGCAGGACATGCTTACCCATACTGATATCACTCCCGGTTTTATAGGAGTTCACACGGTCAGTGCTTTAGTTTTTCGTGTTGTCTTGTATACCATACTGTAACATTTTAGTTTTGTCTTCGTGAGTGATGTTTGTGCTACCGATTTGTCCTTGTGATTGCTTTCATACTGTAATGATTTACAAAAAAAACTTTTCTAAATTTCACCATGATACTGTTTGAGGGTTAGAGAAGGAACATTTATCATGGATTTCATTGGTTTTTTGTCTAAGGGTTAGAAAATGACATTAACTAATCCGCTACCAAACAGACCTTTCAAAACACTTCATGCCTTACTGATAGTGTAACGGGTGTCGCTAGCGGGGCAGGACATGCTTACCCTTCCGGAGCACCTAATGTCACCCCCGGTTTTCATGGGAGTTCACACTATGAGTGCCTTAGTTTTTAATGTTGTCTTTTTATTTCCGTGCTTACAGCTGTCTCACGTCCTTGTTTTGTCTATGTTTTTCTCTGTTGCCGTTTTTGCCATGTCTTCGGATTTCGATTTTTGTAGTCTTCGCTTCCCTTGTTCCTTCGGTATTCTACTGCCGTTGTTTTTTAAATAGTTTTTCGGTTTATGTTGACTTTAATTTTTGACATTAATGACTATTAACATGTTGTAAAATGAACAATTAATCAATGTACATGCTTTGATGTTGCATTCTTCCAAAAAGAAAAAAAAGGGTCGACATAAGTAAATATTTTATGTGGTTGGAAAAACGGTTATATTACCTCACAAAAATGTGCATGTAGTAAAAGTAAAAAGAAAACAACTCACAAAAGTTTATCTAAAACTCAATAATAATTGTAAAATGTTGAGCAATTTCGTCAATTTTCATATTATACGATAAAAAAATGTTTTTCTACAACTTGAAATGAAATAAAAGGGACAACAGGAAACACCTACAATGGCTGACAATTATAATTACATGCCACAATCTGTTAAGGAACTACACAGGAAAAACACAAAAAATACAAAAGACAAACGTAGACAACGATAGGAACTCAGGACAGCCGGACTTGGTACCGGCAATAGTAAAAGCCAATGGTAGGGTTTAACCGGTTTATTGGTACAAAACCTGCCCTTCATCTGTCCCGTTTCCCTATAGTTGAATAAACATACAAATAAAACCCAATACAGGTAGAATACAAACTCCATGACCACAATCTTGGATGTAGAGAAAATGACAATACGTAATTCTGAAAGATAGGTCAAAGGCTGACTTTAATTCCATTTTTGCTAGCCAAGGATAATAACCTACCTCTCTCCTTTTCATCCCTGGCAGATCATGTTGGAAGACTCAAATTTATGTCTTTGATTAATTGCAGTTAAACATTTGCTGAATCCAATTAGAATGCTTAAGTAACTATTTTGAATATATATAATAACAATAAAACTTTTTAACAAAAAAATCACACAAAAGTTCTTATTTCAAAGGAAGGTAATTTTAAACTTGTGTCTAAAAAAATATTGCTAGATCTGCTCAGGATAAAAAAGAACCCTTGGGTAGCAATGATGTTTTTAATTCGGAGGTTTTGAATTAAAAAGAACCTATCGTTCCATATTGTAATAGTGAAACTTCACATCATAGTTTCTTCCTTATTAACACAAGATTGTTTTTCTTTGTAAACTGAATTCATCGCGGTCAGTCCTTGTTAACAAGCTATTAAAGATATTTCTTGTTATCTTTTTATTCTATTTACCTCACCTTTACGTTTGAAACTTCTTACAATGAATGCCTATACGCCGAGGAACGTCATTAAATGTTTGTTAAAATGGTTTTAGAATCCAATGACGTGAGGTTTAAAATGCACCCTGATCTCTAACTGATACTGTAGATGTCTACTGAAATACATGATGATTCTTTCCAATTTCCAACCCCTTCTGGAAGTTTTGAGTTTGATTATTCTTCCATAGTGCGACATTGCTTACCAGAAGACAGTTTGATGGTGAGCAATTTTTGACCCATCTTCCAAAATTACGGTCTGTGCCTTTTCCTTTTCAAGATGTTGGTCATGAAGTTAGTAGTCTACCTGTTTTGCATTTTATTCGTATGTTAAATAAACTATAGGAAAATGGGACAGAGAAGGGGAGGTTTGGGTACCCATAAACTGGTTTAACTCTAAATGCTTGATTTTCTAATTGATTATATATTTGTTTCATATAAAGGTGCAATTTATCAGCAGCAAGTTGACATACCAATGGGCACTAACTATGCTCCTCTATTTGCAGAATTGTTTTTATATTCTTACGAGACTGAATTGGTTCATGCAATAAAAGATACTAGATCTTGCGTGTAATACAAATTTACTGTTTTTTATCAAAATTCCAACCACTCAAAAATACTGAGGCTTCTTTCTGTGTATGGCACTCGGTAGATGTTCTTGGTACTGGATTTGGCTTCCTATTTCGATTTTTTTGGTAATGAGTACTTCTTTTGTGACAACTATTGGATTATGGCTTTCCATATTATTTGATATCAATGCTGCTGATGAGAGGTAACTCCTTGAAACACGTGTACAGCATAACGAAATTTACAGAATTTGCAACATCGGTATTTTTTGTATTTCAATCTCCTTATAGATAAATTGATGATGTTCTTTCCTTCAATAACACATCTTTTGCCATATGAATCCAATTTATTTATCCGCCAGACAACATCTACATCTTTTTAAACTTACATCTTGAATTTGACGAAAATGAACATCTCATTACTAAAATTTAAGTCAAAAGGGGTAATTTTGATTTCAAACAACAAAATACCGAAGTAACTGCTAATTTTATTCTGCGTATACGCATTTCGCCAATTTATGTCTCTTCAGTGCAAATAAAATCAAAGCATTTGGAAGTCCATAAACCAAAATATCAAAAACCAAAATTATCAATTTCTCTAACATGGACAGTTATATTCCAGCTTCTCCTGCTTGCGGAGTATGTATTTCACAGTTTTTTTGTTACGCGAGAACTTAAACAAATTATACAGACTTTCTCATTAGACACAGTTATCTCCGTTGCCGACTTATTAATCAAAAGCTTTAAAAAAATTCCGTTTCAGACGATCATTAAAAGTTCTAAAATAGATATCCGTCCCTTGTGGAAATATTTAAAGTTTCGATCCGAACTCAAAAAATTCTTTGTTACTTAGTACTGGGATATTCTATTCTCTCAACTGTCTACGACCTTTCAATAGTAATTACTGTTGAGTTGCTACTTAACCGCAATGGAAGGAGCTATAAAACAAGTTTAACCCACCATTTCTTTTGAAATGCCCGTATCAAGTCAGGACTATTGCAATCGACAATCTCTCCGGTGGTTTCAACCTGATTTGTTGTTTTGTGTCATGGACTTCGGATCTTGAACTCTTAATTTTGTTATTACCCCATCCTAATTATCTTAGATGTTTACATTTATTAGACGTCTGTTACAAAATTGTTTGCTTGCAGTAAGAAACTTAATGGAAACAATAATCGTCTGTCGATTGATATATCCGTGATACTGAATTCAAATGATTTAAAACAACAACCATACTTCAAATGGTATAGGGAATAACTGGAACATGATTGATAAAAGGCCAATCAAAGTGTACATGTACATATCATGAGAAGCCATCCTAACAAAGCTCCTTTTTAAGGATATTACATTGAACTGTTATCATTTAACATTCAAAGAAAATGTTTTCTGTGTGGCATGTTATGCAACAGAATTATTTCAGAGTTTTATTGTCTTATAATTATTTCAATAACATCAAACATCTGAGTGAACATGAATCTGATCTATCAAATAATTGCAGCGAATAGAAAAAGCCTTTTGTCCATGAAACTAAAATATAAATTTCGTATTATTATCTTTGAAACTGTGAGTTATAAAAGTGGAATAGCATGCTTTTATAATACACATTAAACAAAGTAGGCAGTAATTCGTTCTTAAACTAAAACACACGTTAGTTATCAAAACTAATTAGCGACTAGACAATTATTTACACAGAAGTAATAAATGACCATTTTAAGCCTAAAGGACTTAATTTTATGACAAAATCTCTGTAATTGTGCCAAGCAGTTCTCAGCTATACTGTATTTAATTATATACAACCAAAATATATTGCATGCTTTTTAAATTCAACATGAGTTGTTGTGCCACTTACATCAAATGCATCAAATATTAAGGCAGCTCTTTAACATTGTCCGTATCGTGATGACACACATGTTTAATTAAAACGACAGTAGTTATTTTGTAGCAACCATTATTATGTTGCATTCGATACTATGCTATTATGTGATGAAGCAAAGCATTTAATTTATGTCCCTCAGAAGCTGGTTGCTTTCTTTTAATGAATCTTTCTTTTAGATAGCCATTGTCTACCCGCTCTATTCCTGGTTTATAGTTAACATTTCTATTGATTTTTCTTATTAGATCTGTGTTGTTCATCTGTATATGCGTTTGTTCATTTTTCGTCTATATGCCATAATCATGTGATGCCGGTTTTTGCTCGGTGTTTCCAATGATGTCATTCCTTTGGATTATTCGTTTTTCAGCTAGTTGTTCCGGTCTCACTTACTTCAAAGTAACCGAAGAAATAATCATAGCACATAATTTTTTATGTCAGACATATTAGCAGCCCTTGGTCAATTTTAGCTCTCGAGACTGCTGCGCTTAAATCTGTTGTGCTTTCAGGATGATAATGAGACTTATACAAAAACTGTGAAACAGCAACAGTATAATACCGAAGGAACAAATGGGTGGAATGTACAAAAAATTGAGATCCAAAGACATGGCCAAAACGAGGACACAGAAAACAATGACGTTAGACACAGAAAAGAATGAAGTTAGACAGATTAGAAACCACAACATTCAAAACAAAGGCACTCACCGTGTGAACTCCAGTGAAACTGAGAGTGACATCAGATGCTTCGGAGGGATAAGTATTTCTTGCTCTGTAAACAGCATCCGTCACATTGTGAGTCAATGTAGGAAAATGTCACAATCGGTAGTCAAACCAAGGAAGACGTGAATCCAGCTGAAAATGTCCACTTTCATTGGGATACTGACACGTCATATATCTTTCAGTGATGTTAAGGTGACGGCCATAGAATTTCTTGAGGGATGAAAATAACATAGGATGAACAAATTCCTGACTAAACAACTTTTTGGACAGTGTTTTTGCTCTGTTAAAAAAATCTCTGTACAAACTGCAAGCTCGACAGTAACGAATCAACTGTGAAATGTACACCCTATCACCCCATAGGCTGGAAACGCAAGTATATTGCTACTAAGAAAGTGAAAGTTCACAATTGGGAAATTAAAATCATCACGCTTGTCATATAGCTCAGATTTCACACGTCCATCTTCGGCAATATAAAACAAAAGATCCAGGTACGAAGATGAAGAAGGTGTATCAGTTGTTTTTTTATAATTTCAAGCTCATTGGGATACATCTGATGTAAATTATCCTAAAATTTAGGATTATTAAGAGGAAGTACATTTTCTATGTAGCGGAAGCTGAAATTACAGGACAGGGCTAATGTTTTTGTTTTCTTTGTGTAAGCCCTTGTAAGAAATTGGCCCGCATGATTAAGGAAAAGGTCAGATAAAAGTTGAGCACAGTTGGTTCCCATAGGAATCCCTATTGTTTGTTGGAAAACACGATCTCCGAATTCGACAAAAATATTGTCGATAAAAAATTCTAACATTTTGATTGCGTCAGTTTCAGTGTATTTCTTATCTAAATCGGTGTGATTCTTAACAAAATATGACTTGTCTTTCCCAACTACTAAATAGGTGTATCTGCGTTCTCCATTTTTAGTCAAAAAACATTGATGTATCAAATCATCAATTACTGCTTTCAGTTTATTGCGTGACAGGGTTGTATTAAGAGTAGAAAAGTCAAAAGTTTGAATGCTATGGTAATGGGTAAGACTGGTTGAGGATAGCTGTTAAGGAGATCTTTAATTTTTTATTAAAACTTTTTCAGGATTCACGCGAAATATGTATGCTCTCTATACATTTCAGCTATGGTGTACTTGTTCTTGAGAGAATTTCTCATATTGATGCACAATCACACTTACACATTTTAGCATTTCATTTTTTGTTATTTCAAAATCAGATCTGACCCCGTTCTTTTGACTGACGGTTCTGTTCTCACTTACATGAATACCCTGTATTTGTCTATATGTTGTGGTTGTCCACCAGCTAGGTACACTGGTGCTTTTGTCGGGCAACAGATTGACAGTTTAATTAATGTTTGGTGACAATCTAGCGTCCATGGCAAAATTAACCTGGAATTAGCATCGGTAGACATCTAGCAATGAATTTTACTCAAACCGGTGCCAGGGGTCGTCTTGAACTTGCTATGATTTACGAATAAAGCTGATTGTTGAAGGCATCCTGGTGACTTCAAGATGAAAAACATCAATAAAAGCTTTGTTCCATTGATGTGTCTTACCATTTACCGTATAGCGGAAATTTTCTCGAGATTCTAATTTTTGCTTTATTCGCGATGTTTATTGAAGTGCGAAAGTAAAAACTCGAAATAAAAAGTCAGTATATGTTGATATATGCCTTTTCCTTACACAATTTTTCATTCGCGAAAATTGATAACCGCTAAAATTTAATATCCCCTTTGGGAAACGAATTGCGAAATTTGACACTAGCAAAAATTATCCGCTATACGGTATTTGTGGAGACTTTGTCTCATTTGCATTTTACTCCACGTCCCTTCCTTGTTCATAATAATCCATAACTATAGCCCATATCCGACCTATGGTATCAGGATTTACCAAAGTAGATTTCTACTATAAAATACGTCACAGTAAAGAAAACGTCACGTCATAGAGCCTGAAACGTCACGAATTTGGTCACATGGGGCGGACACGTTCGTGACGTTTAGATACGTAGGGCGGACAAACAACAATTGGTGAATCTGAATACCAGAACCTGGATTTGGTCTATTAACAATACCATTCTTTTATTTCTATACCACTTGATATATAGCACATTTTGAGAATTACTGGACATATCATGATGAAATATATAGGAAAAATGTGCTAATAGCATCACTGATTAATTTCCGACGCCATTTGTTATATGTTTTCTTGACAGGGTATGCAAAGGTTAATGCACAGGAGTCATCGTACATAAGATCCTGGTTTTTCTGCATCTTGATAAGGTTATATTTCATTCTTTCCCTTTCTCTTATTGCTGCCATTTTGTCTTGTATTCCCTCTGTATAATTTAGCCAATGGATACTAGATCGTTCACAAACATGAAATTAATTGGCAATACGCTTTTACAATCACTGTCATCATGCCTGACAAAAGCGCTAGTGTCCTAAACCAGTGTACATAAACAGCATATAGACAAGCAAAGGTCGCTCATCAAGTCGATTGTAAAAAACATGACATTACAATATAGTGACATATGGGTTCTGAAAACAGGTGGTCAGATTCATATTTGGAAATTACAAAAACATAATTAAATGCCAAAGTTTTAAAGAAGGACAGTGTATCAATGAGATATACTCCAAACAACAAGAACATCATATTTGAAATATATAGATATCATACATTTTTCTCACGGGAACATCACACTACAAGAGAGAAAGACTCTTTTTTTGAAACGTCATCTGATGTAAAACTATGGGGAAATCCAGAGAAATCCATTTCACATTCCACGCCAAATTTTTAATGTCTTCTTTCACCTTTCTCCGTTTAAAGCACACGGACATAAATATTTCTTTTTAACATTTCATTTAGTCTGCAATGCTTAATAATTAAAGTAGGTTTTAAAAAATCCTTGATATAAACAACATCAGGAGTGAGCCTCCTTAACGACATTAAGATCATTTCGTGTAAAACTAATGTTGAGTAACGAATGACAACAGCTGTAAGAACACTCTCTCAATTTATTCGTTTGAAAAGTCAAACACCAGGATATAGCATTGCTGAAACCATTGCTACGGGAAAATTTGAACTCGCTATAAGGTGTGGACAAAGCTCATAGTTGAAAGCCTCTTGGTGACTTCAATTTAAAGAACAATAAAATCGTTCTTTTGCTACGTTTTACCATGTATTTGTAGAACATTTGTCTCATGTATATTTACTCCACATCCTTTCACTATTTATCTTTCCCTTATACTGATATATATTTTCATTCTGATCATTCTGGGGCCCCTGCTCTTCAATCAGCGTAATGGAAAATAATCTTTCAATTCTTTTACCGAGAAATACATTACGATAATAATGTAATTTATTGATAATAATATTTGATCAAATTTTCTCATTTGTAATGCAGGAAAATTATTTTTCAATACCTATTTTAACTGAAGATGATACTAAACCTATTCTTCATTCTCGGACTTCATTTAGTAACTTAAGCAGGGATCGATAATATGTAATCGATGCAAAATAAACAAACAAACACACAAACAAAAAAAAACACAAATTCAAAGCCAAAAGCAGTCTACAGTTAATGAATAATTGTCAGATATCTTGTCTTGGTTATATCTGAAATCAAACAAAGGATAAGCCAATAATAAACATACACGGTAATTCTCTCTGTACATTTACATGAAGATATAAAGTGACATCGAGTAAATGTATATATTGGACGAAAGTCCTAATTCTACATTAAAAGCTTAACATTATAAATTGTAGAAATGTTATGCATGTAAAGTAAAATCTTTGAGATATATTGCATGTGGACAAATAACAGGAAAGAAAACTCTTCCAGATATCGGTTATGCTTTCGTGACATGTTCGGTAGATCAGTGCCAGGAACTTGCTGCAAAATCAATTTACAAAGTCGAATCATATATTAACAAAATAATTCATGTTTTATTAAAATAATATTCAAAAATATAAAATTACAATACTTTTGTCATCTTTTTAAAGTTAAAAATAGTCTTGATGTTAGAAATGGGTAAAACGGTATGTACAAAATATATAAGCAAAGTAAATAATTAATTAATGATTTCGGCTGGACAAAATTCATGAGGCTAAAAATAATCGTTGTAAAAAGAACAAATATTATAGTGTAGTTATTCTTGTTAATTGATTGGCTATTATTACACAAATCGTTGTCATTACAACAGGACTTCTGTATACATCCTCTTGATGAGTACAAATCACGTGAACAGTTCTGAAAATCATCTTTCGGTATACAATCCCATGCACAACCACGAACAGTTGAATAAAATTGTTTGTCATAAAATGTACTGTGCATTTCAAAATATACTTTCTGAAAAGAAAAAGAAAACAAGAATACCCTGAATAACTTCTTTGTGATTTTAAGCGTGATAATGATATAAATAATCCGTTTTTATATATAAAGATGGTTGTCTGAAATGTGCTCTATAAGAGTATTTGTACCTTGTAATAAAGTGAACCAAATCCCCGATTATCCTATACATCAAAAAGGATTGATACGATTTCAGCTCGACGGAACTCATTGAGACTAAAGGAGGCTGAGGCTTCATAAACGACGGGTTCTGACGTATCATCATCTTTTGCTATTCAAATCGGCATACATTGGGTTTATATGGAATAAGAAAAGGTTTGATTGAATGGGTAATGTTGTTTTTATACATTTTCACCAGAAAAACAAAAAAGAAAAGATGAATAGTAAATATCTTACAACAAGACCTTCAACATAAACGAAATAAATAAACCAGAGGCTCAGATGTGAGGTGTCAGCCAATTTATAGTGAAGCCATTCATCTGGTAGATTACTGTCATGTTAAATGCCTAATCAATATAAATTTGATGTATTAAATGGTTTTCAAGAATAAACAATTTACATTATTTTCCCACAAAGTTCTGTGTTAAACTGTATTCACCCTTGGTGGTTTTTTAATTATTTCTGATTGGTACAAATATATAGAAACTGGTTGATGACCATCAAGTAACCATGCCTTCTTAATATCAACCTCAAATTTGCCTTCTTAATATCAAATGCGCATATGCAGAAAGAAAATTCACAGTGACTTCGGTATCTAGTTATTATGCCACTGCTGGTGGACTGTTAGTCCCCGAGGGTATTCACCATCCCAGTAGTCAGTACTTTGGTGCTGACCCAAAAGCCGATTAACTTTATTTGGAACCTTACAATATCTAAATTTTTGTAAAGTTTGTTGAAAACTAAGGAGTATCTCCCTCATGCAAAGCTGTCCTTAGCTGATTTTGGCTTTACATTTAGATCATATTGGTTGTTTGTTCTCTATCAGTTTTTACATATCTTGGAGTTTATGGTCTTCCAAACGTTTAGATTTTATCTGCACTGAAGAGACATAAGTTGTCGAAATGCGCATATGCAGAAAGTAAATTCACAGTGACTTCGGTATCTA
>MJUU01035864.1:3190-24080 GCA_002080025.1 Modiolus philippinarum
CCCGTTGGGCCCCTCATAGCTTGGAAAAGAAACAAGTTATCAAAAATCTAATGGTGCAGCGCTATGTTAAGTTTTCATAAGGAATCCGCTGCAAAAAAACTGCATCAAAATGGGACTAAAAATAAAAAAATAAAATTTTTGAAATTCGCCCCTTCTGGGCCTCATTTATCTCGTGAATGGTACATGCCACCTGAAATCCGTTGGCATCCTACTGATTGGAAATTTCCTCAGGAGGACACTGCAAGAAACCCCATCAAATTCGATAAATAATGAAGATTCTACAGTCAAATATGTGAAAACATCAAATTTAACCCCTTTTGGCCCCTGTTTTAAAAACGGGTGGGGCCACAATGACCAAAACTAAGTCAAGCTTTCCTTTTGTGCCAAGGAACATTGTTTTAAAATTTCATAAGGATTGGTCAACTGAAACTAAAGGTATTGACCGAAAACACAAGTGTCTACAGACAACGACGACAGCACCCAAAATTTTTTGCGGTCGTATAAAAAGGGGTACAGAAAAAATAACAAAAAGGATAGTTAGAGTTAGTCATGAACAAAAGACAACGAAATCTGGAAACGAATGTATAAGGATTGAGAGAACAAAACTTAGAATAAAAGACAATCGGGTAGCAAAAGAACGGGGGTAAAGGTATGGCTTAGAGAAAATGACATATAAAACAAAAAGACCAGGGTCAGATTATGGTTAAGATTGGGTGGTTTAGGGTAAGTCATCAACCCACCTAACATCAGGCTATATTATACATCATTCGAACGGTTATTTTGTTCTCTATCTATTTTTACCGTTCGTCAAATGTGGAAGTGGTCACGATTTTTTTAAATGAAGGTCAAAGGTCAAACTTTGAAAATTTTTGTAAACTCATTTCAGTCACTTTTCAGTCATTAATTTCAACGTGAAGATGGTTATACATGTCTTCATTAACATATTTATAAACCATTGATAACAATTTTGATCACCTTTCTACATTAGGCGATAAATAGGGGGTGAATTTAAGAGCTTGGTCCTAAAACATGACTTGCTCTCTGCATAAACAGTTTGTGAAATGACCTTGACCTTTTGACCTTTGAGATTTACATAAAAGTTAACGACATACTTTGTAGATGTTTTTGTCAAATGATACCAAGAGATCTTACAATTACGGCCATAATTGACCCTTAAATTGACTTGAAATCTCAGAATGACGTACTGAGGTTGATGCATTAATAAACCTGGTTTAACCCACCATTTTATTTATAAAATGCCCGTTCCAAGTCGGGAATATGACGGCTTGCCAAAAATGTTCTGTGTCGGATTGTGTTCCCCTGATTCAGTCGAATGTTATACGGATTTTCCTTACTGGTCTCTTCCTTTGATCGATTCGGACTTTTGTTGTCACTTTTATTTATTACATTAAAGTAGTCTCTTGTAAGTTAAGTGGAATAAATTTATCATAGGAAGATAGTCACAGGCAATACCGCGGGAAGTTTTTAAGTTTAAAAAGTAGGTTTACTTATATATTTTGGTGTGATTTTTAGTACTTTTTGTACTTTTTTGAAATTTGTGTTTTTTACATATTTTACGTTTGCATGTTGTTTTCATTTAAACTTACATTACACATTTATGGAGACGTATTTTTGAAACTTAATAAATTTCTTGGATCTTTTTATTAATTTTTTGGGGGAGGGGGGTTGTTTTCATTTTGTTTTCATTGCAGAAGAAGTAACATGTACATGTTCAAACGCATTGACAAATCAGGTGGCAGCGAAGTTACACTTCAAAGACCGTCACTATTATTTACTATGTACTATACGAGTTTTTCATATCGTTACGATTCATCTTCATCGTCATTCATGTTGACATTAGATTTTGACCATGGGATTTTTTACAATTTTTGTACCTTGACAAAGACAAAGATCTATGCTACTGAAGTTTTGCTCATGACACGGGTATGTCTTGCTAGATAGACGATGTACTGTCTCTAAAAAATCCAAGATATAAGGAATATACACCAGATCTGTCCAAGTGAACTAACAAGAATTGGTCTACTATATATACATTTTCGTTAAAGAGTTCTTGTAATGAGTACATTTATCTATGTCTTGGATTATGGCTTTTTATATTATTCGATTTAAATGCTGCTGATGATAGGTTACTCCTTCAAACACAGCATAATGAAATTCACTGTTTTTCTGAAACTTATGTGTTTTGGTATTTATACAGTGAATATTTTAAAAGAGTAGAAACACTGTACCAAAAGCTGCTGAATCAGGGATTTTTTTTTGTTACTTTCATACCTCCAGAATTTCTGTGGCCGTCATCATTACATCTCTGAAAGATATTATGTGTCGGTGTCCAAGATAAAACAAAAAAAAACGGACATTAAAGCTAGATTTCACGTATTCACTAATTTGACTTGACACTGGATTGGCTCGCTGATAGTGTTACGGGTGCTGCTGGCGAGTAGGACTGGCTTACTGATTCGGAGCAACCGATGTCACACTTTGTTTTTATGATACTTTACAGTGGTGGTTATTTTATTTTAGGTGTTGTCTTGTATATCATACTGTTACATTTTAGATTATTCTCCGTAAGTGAAGTTTGTTCACCGATTTGTCCTTGTTAATATTTATAAACAAACTTTTCAAATTTTTACCTTCGTACTGTTGGAGGATTTATAGAGAAGTAACACATACTATGGATCTTTAATTGGTTTCGTATAAGGATTAGAAAATGACATGTACTAATCTGCCAGTAACATATCTTTAAAAAAAAGCATAATGATCGTGTTACCGGTGTCGCCAGCGGGACAGGGACATGCTTACCCTTTTGGAGCACCTGATGTCACTCTCGGTCTTTATAGTATTTCACACTATAAAGGTGCTTTGGTTCTGAATGTTGTGATTTGTAGACGTTTCTTGTCTCCATTTATCTGTATTCTTGTATACTACATATATCTGGACTTCGATTTTTGTAATAACCATTATCTTTGTTCTTTCTGTGTTCGAATGCCTTTGTTTGCTACCTTAGTTTCTGTCTTTACATGTACAGATTAAATCTTGTAGAAAATCAATATACATTTTCCTGGTGAACAATACTGGTTCAGGACCTTAAGCTCCTTTCCGCCACCAATAGATATACGGTAGTAGTATATGAGCACAGTTCAGGTCGTATTTGAGGTGGTGGTGCTGTGGTGGTGCCGGAAGTGACGTCACCGGAAGTGACGTAGAGCGGAAGTGACGTGACCCATAAGCCCATGATGCATGCGCGACCGGAAGTGGGCGTAGCCCCAGGTATAGACCGGAAGTGGTCTTATTTGAAGCCCTATACGGGCCTATTGACCGGAAATGACGTGTTGGAACAACACGTGACCCCCAGGGGTGTTGTGTGACCTAACTACAGTGTATATGAGCTACCGGAAGTGGGGCGTAGCCCCAGTTGTTAACCGGAAGTAGGGAATGTTCTTTCAGTATTCCCCATTTTATGCCTTTTTCAATGGTACTCTTTATATTTTCTTCCCTTTTCATCCAATTTTCTCCCTTGTTCCACCCTTTTTATTGTATTACACCCCTTTTCAGTGTTGTTCTGCAATCCAATGTTTAGACTAATACCCTTTTTATTGTTGCTATACCTTTCAACCCTTTTTTAGTATTGTTCTTTGTATTATCTCTCATTTTCATCCAATGTTTAACTTAATTTCCTCTTGTCTAACTTTTTTTATGTGTTATCTTATTATTTTCTACCTAATTGCATTATTATCTTTCCGTTTCATCCAATTCTTAGAGTGATTTCCTTTTTCCCGCCCAAGATCTATAGTGTCGTCTGCTATTGTCATTATATTTCTGTAGGTGTCTTCTAGCAGGTCCGCGTTCGTCAAAGGGACATAACTCTTCGGAATACCAATGGTTTATTGGGGTGTCTTCTATCAGGTCCGCGTTCGTCAAAGGGACATAACTCTTTGAAGTTCCCGCATTTTTTTAATTTGTGGGTGTCTTCTATCACGGCCGCGTTCGTCAAAGGGACATAACTGTTGCTACTTATTTCCCGCGCTTTTTTATCTGTTGTAAAAGCATTTCACCTTTTTTCAGTATTGTTCTTTGTAATTTCTCCCTTCTCATCCAATGTTTAGACTAAATAGAAAACTTAGGTCCTCTTGTGTAACCTTTTGTATGTGTTATTTTATTATTTTCCACTTTATTATATAATTCATCCTTTTTCATCCAATCCTTAGAGGTTTTTCCCTTTTTTCCCGCCCAAAATCTAAAGTGTCGTCTGCTATTGCCATTTTGTTTCCTATTGTATTACATAATTATCTCCCTTTTTCATTCAATTCTTAAAGTGATTACCTCTTCCCTACCAAATATCTATAATAATGTTGTCTGCTGTTGGTTGTTTAATATTGTTTCCTATTTTATTTCATAATTATTTCCCCTTTTCATCCAATTCTTAGAGTTATTTCCCCTTACCTGCCTAATATCTATACTGTCGCCTGCTATTTTTAGATTTCCCGCCATTTGTCATCCAATCCTTAGAGGTATTTCCCCTTTGTCGCCATAATTCTATAGTGTCGTCTGCTATTTTTAGCTTTCTCGCCATTTTTCATCCAATTCGTTATTTCCCCTTTTCCACATTATTTCATAACCAACTTCCTTTATCTAACAACTAACCCTAACCTAAGTTGCTATGACAACTCTGTATTCATTTATTTTTATATTTGAATGTTATTCTGTTATTTATTTCTAACTATTACAGTTATTTTTCTTTTTTTTTCTATTTTTGAATGTCATACTATTTTTTTCATTCAAAATATCGATTACCTTACCCTAACTTTACTAAGTTTCACCCTTACCCTGACTTCAAACCCTTAATGATAACCTTAAACATTATCACTTACATTACACCATTACACTTAACCTTAAAGAAACCTAACCCTATTACTAGTATCTTAATCCTAACCTTTAAGTTATTCACACTGAAACCAACACTTAGCCCTTAACCTAGACATAAACACTATCATAATAATCTAGCCGTAACCTGATACTAACACAACGTCGAATCCTAAACTATTCTTAAGCTCTGTAACAACCTCGAACTTAACCCTTTTACTAACTTTTTAACCCTAACCCTTTTACTAACTCTTAACCCTAACTTTTAAGCTAATCATCCATTACTAACAGGGAGCCCTTAACTTAGACACGAGCTCTAACATTATATTCTAACCATCACCTAATAATTACACAACCTCATTTCAACCGTAACATAACCCTTACTGACCCTTTCTTACTCTAATCCAAAACCTAATACTTACTTAAATCGAACCCTTTGTCCTAGCCAAACCTAATTCTGCCAATATACACTCTAATTCTAAATCCTAACCCTACATCTAACTAACCTAATAATAACACAATATATTCCTAAATTGTAAACCAATGTTAAGCCTAGCCTTACCCTAACCCTATGTCAAGCTTAACATAACCTTAACACAACCTATTCCTAAGTAGTAAACCAATTTTAAGCCTATTCTTTTAATCTAAAGCTTTCCCTATCACTTACATTTAACCTTACCTTAATTACCTTTACCTGGAATTTGAGCTCTAAGCCCTTATCCTAACCCAACAATAATTCCAAACCATCCTTTTTTACTAACCCTAATCATAATACATAACTATATACAACACTACTTACCAATACTTAATCCATCCCTAAACCCTAACCTAAGTATTAACAATAATTTAATACTAACACAACCTCACTTCTAACCATTGAACTATTCCTAAGCTATAACCATAACCTTAACCCTAACCTCATTTCAACATTAACTCTACCCTCACTAACCCTTACTTACTCTAAATCTTAACCTAACACTAATTTAACTTTAACCCTAATACTAGCACAATCTCCAACCCAACACTTATGTATATCTAAGCCTAAACCAATTTTGCCTTAACCTTGATCCTAACCCTTATTCCGACCCCTAACTTTATCTTACTAACACAATTCATAGACATAACCCTGAATCTTGAATCCAACCGTAATGGTGCATGATATTTTAAACATAACGATAGGATGTATAATTCTAACAGGAACGATCCTAAACCTAAAACCCTTATAATGAACGTTACCCCTGCCTAACCTTAACCCAAATGATGATTATAATCCAGTCATTAATCCTAAAGATATATGTGATTCTTATCCATGTGATCTAAGTCATACTTAGCCATTAAACTGATTGTGTAACCAAAGCCCTTAATTTTATAACGAATCAATCTCAACTAATCCAAACCCAACTCTAACCTTAAGCCAAGCCTTCTCACTTTTCCCTATTTTTTACCCTAATTCAACCAACTCCTCAACCAACCATACATAAACCCAACTTTAACAATACCAATATACTAACGCTACAACTTCAACCCTACCCTTACTACCCTAAATTATACTGATAATATAATTCCAAACATAACCTAATTGATATGGATTATCCTAACCATACCCCAAATAGTGTATTTCATCTTACACAAAAGAATGTATGTATTCCTAAGCCTTACATTAACCATAGCATCAACCCTAAGTCCTACACTTTGGCACTCTAACCATAATCCTAAGCTATGACCTTAACGAACCCTAACTTTAATGTAATCTTCAACAATACCTCTTTCATGTATATAACCCAACCCTAGCCTAATTGATATATTTAATGAACGGATGTATGTGTCACTGTGCAATTCTAAACTGAAATGAAATATGTAAACCTTCACCAAAATAATAACCCTTACCTTAATGATGTATACTAAACCCAGAGATAAAATGATCAAAATGATCTATACGATGCTAACGTTATAACTTTTAATGATTACCTAACCTTTAGCTTTCACACTTTTTTCTAAAATTATCATTATATTGCTGCTGCTGCTGCTGCTGTTTCTCGTCCATACTGGGATATGTCTTCTGCTGCTGCTGGTGGTGGATTGATAGGTTATTGTGGCGGCGGCGGCGGCGACGGTGGTGGTAGTGAATTTAAGGCATCTGGGTGGTGGTGGTGGAGGGATACTAGTCTGTGGTGGCGGCGGCGGCGGTGGTGGTGGTGGTGAATTTAAGGTATCTGGGTGTAGGTGGTGGTGGTGGAGGGATACTAGTCTGTGGTGGCGGCGGTGGTGGTGGTGAATTTAAGGTATCTGGGTGGTGGTGGTGAATTTAAGGTATCAGGGTGATGGTGGTGGTGGTGTTGGTTGACTTTTCTGGTGGTGGTGGTGGTGATGGTGGTGGTGAGATACTAGTCTGTGGTGATGGTGATAAAATAATAGTCTATGGTGGTGGTGGTGGCGGGGTAATAGTCTGTGGTTTATCATTTTATTCTTTTGGGGCATTATAATAACAAACCCTGACAATATGTTTTCATTTTTAATTTCATTTCATCAAAATACATTAACATTCTAATTTTCTGTCTTTACATTAATATCAATTTAAGTTTTCTGTCTTCAGTGCTGGTTCTTCCGTCACTTAAATGTCTGTCTTCATATCCACTTAATTGGGTTTTGTAGCTACCTTCATCCGTTTCAGTTCTGGTTCTTTGTCTTCAAACACAGCTATAATCTTTCCAAGTCTCTGCTTTCCATATTCAAACATTTGATCTAAAAATTACAAACTTGATACCGGTTGATACTTAACATACTTCAATAATTTGTAGTACTGCAAACAACTTCGAAACCAACGGTGTCTATTTTCGTTGGTATCTTCATATACCGACAAACTTTGTCCACAGTTCCATAGTCCCATTGACTTAAAAAGCATACAACATCTGGGTGCAGGGGCGTAGGTGACCTCAATACTTTTATCGTTCCTGGAATTCCTCTGTCTTCTTTGATTGCTAAATTCCGGCTTCCCTCTCCTCTACGTGTAGAATATATATCACCCCATGGAAGTTTTTCAACTATCTGTCGTGATAACCCATGCGCCTTGATGCAAAGACAATTCACTTGATGAACAATAGCATCTACATTTTCTGCTTTCAATAAATCTCCGTCAACAATATTTACACCCATTCTGTCTTTATTGGCTTCAGTCTGTTCTTGTACACCTTTTATATTCTATGTCTTTTGTCTCCAAAGCTGTAATTCGTCAGTTAATATTTGTAAAACGGCTTCGGATTGGTTAATTTTCCTGCGTTCTGATTGGTCAGTCTTTTGTAAATGGCGATTTCTGATCTGTTGATAGAATACAAATTACTACTACTATGATTAGGGTTATGTTAAATAATGGTTAGGGTAAGAGTTAGTGTTAGTGCTAGGGTAAGGGTTAGAATTAGATTATAGATAGGCTTGGAGTTATAGTATGGTTAGAGTTGGGTTAGAGTTAGCTTATAGATAGGTTAGGTTATATTGTGGTAAGAACTAGAGCTAGGTTTAGATTATGGTAAGGGTTAGGATTACAGTTAGATAATTGATAGGGTTAAAGCTAAATTATGGTAAGGAATAGGGTTATATTATGATTAGTGTTAGGTTTAGAGTTAAATTATAGATAGGGTTAGGGTTAAATTATAGTAAGGTTAGGGTAAGAGTTAGATAATAGATAGGATTTTGGCTATATCATGGTTAGGATTACAGCTAAATTATGGCAAGGGTTAGGGTTAGATTGTGTAAGGGTTATTGTTTAATTATAGGTAGGGATGGGGTTAAATTATGGTAAGGTTAGGGTAAGAGTTAGATGATAGATAGGATTATGGCTATATCATGGTTAGGGTTAGAGTTGGGTTTAGATTATGGCAAGGGTTAGGGTTATATTGTGTAAGGGTTATTGTTTAATTATAGGTAGGGATAGATTTAAATTATGGTAAGGTTATGGTTACAGTTAAATGATAGATAGGGTTAAGATTATGCTTAATTATACATAGGGTTAGGGTTAGATTGGGTAAGGGTTATAGTTAGATTACAGATAGGTTAGGGTTAGAATATAGATAGTATTAGGGTAAGAGTTAGCTTATAGATAGGATTTGGGTTATATTATGGTAAGGGTTAGGGTGAAATTATAGATAGGATTAGAGTTCTGTTATGGTTAGTGTTAGAATTAGGTTTAGATTACAGTAAGGGTTAAGGTTAAATTGGGTAAGGGTTATATTTAAATTATTGATAGAGATAGTGTTAAATTACGAATAGTGTTAAGTTAGAGTTACCTATGCTATAAGAAGTCAGATAAAATTTCAAAATAGTTATATGGGGTTCTCATTCAGTTCGTCATGGACAGTCTGGAAGTGTACAAGCGGATCGTGCATACCATGTATGAAGATGGAGTCATCAATCCTGGACGATTATATGTATTATATGTGTTCACTCAAACCTATTGTGCTGAATGCAAAGATCAAGCAACAGAGATATGGGCAGCTCATCACCAATTGATAGAAGAATTGGGAAAAGTGGATTGAAAGTGTACAGAATCAAATTGCAGCGATTTCAACAGATCAGAAATCGCCATTTACAAAAGATTGACCAATCAGAACGCAGGAAAATTAACCAATCCGAAGCCGTCTTACAAATATTAACTGACGAATTACAGCTATGGAGACAATAGACATAGAATATAAAAGGTGCACAAGAACAGACTGAAGCCAATAAAGACAGAATGGGTGTAAATATTGTTGACGGAGATTTATTGAAAGCAGAAAATGTAGATGTTATTGTTCATTAAGTGAATTGTCTTTGCATCAAGGCGCATAGGTTATCACGACAGATAGCTGAAAAACTTCCATGGGGTGATATATATTCTACACGTAGAGAAGAGGGAAGCCGGAATTTAGCAATCAAAGAAGACAGGGGAATTCCAGGAACGATAAAAGTATTAAGGTCACCTACGCCCCTGCACCCAGATGCTGTATGCTTTTTAAGTCAATGGGACTATGGAACTGTGGACAAAGTTTGTCGGTATATGAAGATACCAACGAAAATAGACACCGTTGGTTTCGAAGTTGTTTGCAGTACTACAAATTATTGAAGTATGTTACGTATCAACCGGTATCAAGTTTGTAATTTTTAGATCAAATGTTTGAATATGGAAAGCAGAGACTTGGAAAGATTATAGCTGTGTTTGAAGACAAAGAACCAGAACTGAAACGGATGAAGGTAGCTACAGAACCCATTTAAGTGGATATGAAGACAGACATTTAAGTGACGGAAGAACCAGCACTGAAGACAGAAAACTTAAATTGACATTAATGTAAAGACAGAAAATTAGAATGTTACTGTATTTTGTTGAAATGAAATTAAAAATGAAAACGTATTGTCAGGGTTTGTTATTATTATGCCCCAAAAGAATAAAGTGATAAACCACAGACTATTATCCCGCCACCACCACCACCAGACTATTATTTTATCACCATCGCCATAGACTAGCATCTCACCACCACCATCACCACCACCACCACCACCACAGATTAGTATCCCACCACCACCACCATCACCCAGATACCTTAAATTCACCACCACCACCACCACCACCCAGGTACCTTAAATTCACCACCACCACCGCCGCCGCCGCCGCCACCACCACAGACTAGTATCCCTCCACCACCACCCAGATACCTTAAATTCACCACCACCACCGCCGCCGCCGCCGCCGCCGCCACAATAGCCTATCAATCCACCAGCAACAGCAGCAGCAGCAGCAGAAGACATCCCAGTATGGACGAGAAACAGCGGCAGCAGCAGCAGCAGCAGCAATATAATGATAATTTTAGAAAAAAGTTTGAAAGCTAAAGGTTAGGTAATCATTAAAAGTTATAACGTTAGCATCGTATAGATCATTTTGATCATTTTATCACTGGGTTTAGTATACATCATTAAGGTAAGGGTTATTATTTTGGTGAAGGTTTACATATTATATTTCTGTTTAGAATTGCACAGTGACACATACATCAGTTCATTAAATATATCAATTAGGTTAGGGTTGGGTTATATACATGAAAGAGGTATTGTTGAAGATTACATTAAAGTTAGGGTTCGTTAAGGTCATAGCTTAGGATTATGGTTAGAGTGCCAAAGTGTAGGACTTAGGGTTGAGGCTATGGTTAATGTAAGGCTTAGGAATACATACATTCTTTTGTGTAAGATGAAATACACTATTTGGGGTATGGTTAGGATAATTCATATCAATTAGGTTATGTTTGGAATTATATTATCAGTATAATTTAGGGTAGTTAGGGTAGGGTTGAAGTTGTAGCGTTAGTATATTGGTATTGTTAAAGTTGGGTTTATGTATGGTTGGTTGAGGAGTTGGTTGAATTAGGGTAAAAGTTAGGGAAAAGTGAGAAGGCTTGGCTTAAGGTTAGAGTTGGGTTTGGATTAGTTGAGATTGATTCGTTATAAAATTAAGGGCTTTGGTTACACAATCAGTTTAATGGCTAAGTATGACTTAGATCACATGGATAAGAATCACATATTTCTTTAGGATTAATGATTGGATTATAATCATCATTTGGGTTAAGGTTAGGCAGGGGTAACGTTCATTATAAGGGTTTTAGGTTTAGGATCGTTCCTGTTAGAATTATACATCCTAACGTTATGTTTAAAATATCATGCATCATTACGGTTGGATTCAAGATTCAGGGTTATGTCTATGAATTGGGTTAGTAAGATAAAGTTAGGGGTCGGAATAAGGGTTAAGATCAAGGTTAAAGTAAGGGGCAGAATTGGTTTAGGCTTAGATATATATAAGTGTTGGAGATTATGCTAGTATTAGGGTTAAAGTTAAATTAGTGTTAGGTTAAGATTTAGAGTAAGTAAGGGTTAGTGAGGGTAGAGTTAATGTTGAAATGAGGTTAGGGTTAAGGTTATGGTTATAGCTTAGGAATAGTTCAAAGGTTAGAAGTGAGGTTGTGTTAGTATTAAATTATTGTTAATACTTAGGTTAGGGTTTAGGGATGGATTAAGTATTGGTAAGTAGTGTTAGATATCGTTATGTATTATGATTAGGGTTAGTAAAAAAGGATGGTTTGGAATTATTGTTGGGTTAGGATAAGGGCTTAGAGCTCAAATTCCAGGTAAAGGTAATTAAGGTAAGGTTAAATGTAAGTGAAATATAGGGAAAGCTTTAGATTAAAAGAATAGGCTTAAAATTATTGGTTTACTACTTAGGAATAGGTTGTGTTAAGGTTATGTTAAGCTTGACATAGAGTTAGGGTAAGGTTAGGCTTAACATTGGTTTACAATTTAGGAATATATTGTGTTATTATTAGGTTAGTTAGATGTAGGGTTAGGATTTAGAATTAGAGTGTATATTGGTAGAATTAGGTTTGGCTAGGACTAAGGGTTCGATTTAAGTAAGTATTAGGTTTTGGATTAGAGTAAGAAAGGGTCAGTAAGGGTTATGTTACGGTTGAAATGAGGTTGTGTAATTATTAGGTTATGGTTAAAATATAATGTTAGAGCTTGTGTCTAAGTTAAGGGCTCCCTGTTAGTAAATGGGTGATTGGCTTAAAAGTTAGCGTTAAGAGTTAGTAAAAGGGTTAGGGTTAAAAAGTTAGTAAAAGGGTTAAGTTCGAGGTTGTTACAGAGCTTAAGAATAGTTTAGGATTCGACGTTGTGTTAGTATTAGGTTACGGCTAGATTATTATGATAGTGTTTATGTCTAGGTTAAGGGCTAAGTGTTGGTTTCAGTGTGAATAACTTAAAGGTTAGGATTAAGATACTAGTAATAGGGTTAGGTTTCTGTAAGGTTAAGTGTAATGGTGTAATGTAAGTGATAGGGATTAAGGTTATCATTAAGGGTTCGAAGTCAGGGTAAGGGTGAAACTTAGTAAAGTTAGGGTAAGGGTGAAACTTAGTAAAGTTAGGGTAAGGTAATCGATATTTTGAATGAAAAAAAATAGTATGACAATCAAAAATAGAAAAAAAGAAAAATAACTGTAATAGTTAGAAATAAATAACAGAATAACATTCAAATATAAAAATAAATGAATACAGAGTTGTCATAGCAACTTAGGTTAGGGTTAGTTGTTAGATAAAGGAAGTTGGTTATGAAATAACGTGGAAAAGGGGAAATAACGAATTGGATGAAAAATGGCGGGAAAGCTAAAAATAGCAGACGACACTATAGAATTATGGCGACAAAGGGGAAATACCTCTAAGGATTGGATGACAAATGGCGGGAAATCTAAAAATAGCAGGCGACAGTATAAATATTAGGCAGGTAAGGGGAAATAACTCTAAGAATTGGATGAAAAGGGGAAATAATTATGAAATAAAATAGGAAACAATATTAAAAAAAACAATAGCAGACAACATTATTATAGAAATTTGGTAACTTTAAGAATTGAATGAAAAAGGGAGATAATTATGTAATACAATAGGAAACAAAATGGCAATAGCAGACGACACTTTAGATCTTGGGCGGCAAAAAGGGAAATACCTCTAAGGATTGGATGAAAAGGAAATGAATTATATAATAAAGTGGAAAATAATAAAATAACACATACAAAAGGTTACACAAGAGGACTTTAGTTTTCTATTTAGTCAAAACATTGGATGAGAAGGGAGAAATTACAAAGAACAATACTGAAAAAAAGGTGAAATGCTTTTACAACAGATAAAAAAGCGCGGGAAATAAGTAGCAAGAGTTATGTCCCTTTGACGAACGCAGCCGTGATAGAAGACACTCACAAATAAAAAAATGCGGGAACTCCCAAGAGTTATGTCCCTTTGACGAACGCGGACCTGATAGAAGACACCCCCAATAAACCATTGGTATTCCCAAGAGTTATGTCCCTTTGACGATCGCGGACCTGCTAGAAGACCCCACCAGAAATAAAATGGCAATAGCAGACGACACTATAGATCTTGGGCGGGAAAAAGGAAATCACTCTAAGAATTGGATGAAACGGAAAGATAATAATGCAATTAGGTAGAAAATAATAAGATAACACATAAAAAAAGTTAGACAAGAGGAAATTAAGTATAACATTGGATGAAAATGAGATATAATACAAAGAACAATACTAAAAAAGGGTTGAAAAGGTATAACAGCAATAAAAAGGGTATTAGTCTAAACATTGGATTGCAGAACAACACTGAAAAGGGGTGTAATACAATTATAAGGGTGGAACAAGGGAGAAAATTGGATGAAAAGGGAAGAAAATATAAAGAGTACCATTGAAAAAGGCATAAAAGGGGGAATAATGAAAGAATATTCCCTACTTCCGGTTAACAACTGGGGCTACGCCCCACTTCCGGTCGCGCGTGTACACTGTAGTAAGGTCACACAACACCCCTGCGGGGTCACGTGTTGTTCCAACACGTCATTTCCGGTCAATAGGCCCGTATAGGGCTTCAAATAAGACCACTTCCGGTCTATACCTGGGGCTACGCCCACTTCCGGTCGCGCATGCGTTAGCGGCTTAGGTGAAACCACACCCCTGCTGGGTCAATTGTTGTTCCAACACGTCATTTCCGGTCAATAGGCCCGACTAGGGCTTCAAACAAGACCACTTCCGGTTGCGCATGCGCAGTCAAAACACTTCATGTTCTGGTCACGTGACTTCGGTCACGTCACTTTGCTCTTCGTCACTTCCGGTGACGTCACTTCCGGCACCACCACATTACCACCACCTCAAATACGACCTGAACTGTGCTCATATACTACTTACGGTAATCTGAAAATTTGTTTGGCAATGTGCCTAGACATCCAATTTTGCTTCTTTCTACATAGATTTAACAAGTTAAGAGATAAGCTTGCTACCTGCAAGAAGTTTAGCTTGTTTTCACTCCCACCAAGCGAATCAGCCTTTATTCAGTAGGTTGTTTATTCAGTGACAAATATTGATGTCTGGCCACATTGCCAAACATCTATTAGCTCAACGTATATCAACGGGTGGCGATAAAAAAAAACTTAACCAGTATTGTTCACCGGGAAAATGACTTCTGATTTTCTTTAAGATTTAATCCGCAAATGTAAAGGTAGGAACTTAGATAGCGTGTGTTATGACCAGAACTTGAGTTGCACAGAATTTTGACATTGTCAAGGTACCGAAGTTTGTGAAAACCCTTTGTTAATGACAATGACCATGAATTGGAATGATATGGAAAACTTGTATAGTACACAGAGAAGTAATGATGATCTATGAAGTGTAGGTTGATGAGTCGAATGTGTTGGAAAGTGTACATGTTACTTTTTCTCCAATAGAAAATACATGTACAATAAAAAATAATTATTATATAAAAAACAAGAAATATAATGTTTTTTTAAATGGACTTCATTGATGTGTGTTTATTTCTATGTACTAAAAAAACTTAATTAAAAAATATATTTTATAAATAGTGAAGAAATATAGAAAAAATATGAAAAGTACTAAAAATCCCCCCAAAATATATATAAATGTATTTATTAAAACAAAAAACTTCCTGCCATATTGTCTGTGACCTTTCGTGGTTTGTGGGCTACCGACGACATAATTTATTTCGTCTAATTGACAAGAAATTACTTTTTTGTATGTAAGTTCGTAATTCTGAGCTTTTAAGCCAATTTTATGGTCAATATTGAGTTAAGTTGTCAAAAGAATGACCAATAAAGTCCCCTATTTCATTTGACCAAAAACATCTATAAAGTCTGTCGTTGGAATTTATGTTAATCTCAAAGTTCAAAAGGTCAAGGTCATTTCACAAACTGCTGATATAGATGGCAAGTCGTATTTTTGGACCTCATTCATAAATTCGTACCCTGTGGACCGTTTTATGTAAAAAGGTGTTCTTAATTGTTATCAATGGTTCATAAACATATTATTGTACACATTAATAATCATTTAACTCAATTTTATAACTTCACGTTGAAATTATTGATTGAAATGTGACTGAAATGAGCTGACGAGAATTTTCAGATTTTAAACCTTTGACCTTCATTTAAAAAAATCGTGACCACTTCCCAATTTGACGAACAGTAAAAATGGATAGAGAACAAAATTACCATTTGAATGATGTATAATGTAGCCTGATGTTAGGTGGGTTATTTAAAATCTTAAGAATTTAATTTCAGTTGCTCCACTATTAGGATAAGACCAAATCCGAGACCTAGGAAATAACCTTGGATAGAGGTAGTGCGAGGCTAAAGTAGAAGGTAAAGCAGAGGGCAAGATCTAGGAAAGTACCTTGGATAGAAGTAGGGCGAGACCAGTGACAGGGTTAAGGTGAGACCAAAGGTCAGTGACACACTAAGAGTACATCTGTACTGGTACAATAACATCTCGACAGCAGTTTGTTACTTAGTCAAAAAGTCTCTCCCA
Organism: Modiolus philippinarum; assembly: GCA_002080025.1. NCBI lineage: Eukaryota > Metazoa > Mollusca > Bivalvia > Mytilida > Modiolidae > Modiolus > Modiolus philippinarum. Next base: position 19,441 of record MJUU01035864.1, read on the forward strand.
ATCGGAGGGAAAAATCGAAGGACTTTAACATTGGGCCTATGGGTCTCAACGTCCGCTGTCCGCTACATACTACTAACATCACTTTTCTGTATCCCGTTTATGTATACAGTCAGACGACGCACTATTAATAGCCAGTGTGGTATAGTTAAACCTGTGTTAGGCACCCAAACCTCCCCTTTCTGTATCCCGTTTCCGTATACAGCCAGACGACGCACTATTAATGGCCAGCATGGTCTAGTTAAACCTGTTTTGGGCACCCAAACGACCCAAACCGTCCCTTTCTGTATCCCGTTTCTGTATACAGCCAGACGATGCACTATTAATAGCCAGCGTGGTAAAGTTAAACCTATTTTGGCTCCCAAACCTCCCCTTTCTGTTTCCCGTTCCTGTATACATCTAGACGAGGCACCATCAATAGCCAGCATGGTATAGTAACATCGATTTTGGGCACCCAAACCTCTCCTTTCTGGACCCCGTACATACATGCATAAAGAGGTACTATCAGCAGATAAACCGATTTTGGGCGCCTTAACCCCATTTCCATATCCCGTTTCTCTTTGTTAGAAGTTTCCTTGTAGTTTACCACGTACACTATACATATCTATCTATCTACCAACATACAATATTTATATAGGAGTTGGTTTCGGTTTTGATTTTGATTTTTTGAAAGTAATCAATTGATAAAAAAACTTTAAAAATAAAATATACTTTGGAATGTGCAAGTGACGTTATAAAAAATAAAAAATTGCTTCATTTTTATGTCTATATTTGGTAATGTTATAGGGGTAACTACTTTACCACCAATAATCAGTTGAATCAATAATAATTTGTCTGTTAACAGCGCAGTATAGATGTTTTAGTCTTTGGAAAGGTATGTTTAATTTTTTTGAAAAATTGTTTCTAGTTTTAAATGTAAAAAAAGGCTTCCTAACACTATCATATACTTTTTGTCTTTTTATGGGGCAGAAATATTCGTTAACAGTCTATTAACAGTATTTTTTTATTAACAACAAACAGTCAATACAAAGCAAAAATTTAGCAGTGAGAGCAAATAACACTAAATTATCCAAAACAGTGAACCACCTTTTCATTTTACCAAAAACATTTAACAATCACCTGAAAATGACCAAACACATTAATTAACAGAAAGATCTTGCCCCGTCCCCATTTCAGTATGGGCTTTAGTTGTTTTTGTAGTAATTTTATTCCGAGCGTTAGCGAGGGGATATTTACAAAAGTAACGAAATTCATATTAAAATGACCAATCGTATAGAGAAGACATGGTTTATTTCTGATTATGTAATTTGTGGTAAGCATAAACATCTCATGATAGTTGTGTCAAATATTTCTCTTACGAGAGCATTTTCATCTTTACACACTTTATTAGTTGAAATTCAATAGATATGTTTGCTGTTTTGTGACATTTGATTTGTGACAGCATAAAAAGGGCGATCATGCCTGATGACGTCACGCTCAAAGATCATATGTATTTTGGATTAGCAGGAAGGGGGCCAGGTTTTGTGGCCTTCAAATTCACCACGTACAACCCCTCGTGTTCGGTGGCGGTTATTAGATGCTTCCGGTTTTTTACGGTGGCGGTTTTGAGGCGAGATATTCGTAGGATGTTCCAGGTTAGTTGTTTATATTTCTTTATTACAGAGGATTTATTACGAAAGTCCTATCGGACGGAAGTCCTCTATCATTATTAGAACTAGTAAAGTACTTGTCTTTATATGTCTAGCCATACTTTCTTCAAAATAGAACAATGCGTCATTTCGGTGATTCAGAATATGTATTTGAATTGTTTTTCCAAACGACAACACTTTTTCAATGACATTAAGTTACATCCTAGACTTGTTAATAAAGTATGTCTAAAACTATTGTCAAGGTAACTGGCAGTGCTGTCTATTGATCATATGTCAACAAAAACGGATGAAGGTCATCCGGTGGCGGTATTGGAGGTTCATCCGGTGGCGGTTAAAGTTAATGACACTCATTAGATATATATTAAACATCAAAATATCTCACTGAAATTGCAATGTACGTGAGGTGCACTTATTTCACGTTCTAAATTTTCTTTTTACTTTATAATCTATCATTTTTAAGATTTGAAGTGTGTTGAATCAGTGATGGTCATGTTGTTTGATCTTTTTATGATTATAAGTTTGATGCCTCTGCAAGTCTTTAGGATATTGCTTCATGTTGTGTTTTATTGTTACTTGGGCTTTATTTTTGCAGAATTAGCAGTTTTTCGTAACTGATTTTAATTTATGACCTTTTGTTCATATTGTTCGGTCTCTCTTCTGACATAGAAGTTACTGAAGAGGGAAGGCTGATACAATAGAACATATTTAACACCGCAACTTACTTGGTGTGTACCAGGAGTCTAGAATGTAAGTGATTCCACGGGTCTTCTATAAGTTTCAGTGTTTACAGTGCATCATGGTCTTCGTCTCTGTTAGCATGGTTCATGTTTACACATGTTGATAGGACAATTCGCAAATTCACGAACAGTGGTTAATGGCTTATTTTAATACTAGATTTACACAGCTTTAGTGTCTTTTTTACAAGTATTCTATTTGTATAATTTCATTATCGTTATGTAACCTATCGCCGACTAGTTTGCCAGTGTTTTTATATTCCGCCACATTAAGTGGCAAGTATGTAATACCCTCCAAAAAAATTAAAAGTTGAATGTTCGTTCTTCTCCGAAACCGAACATAAATTACTATACACGTTAATATGTTGTCTTTGGCGCAAAAGGAAGGTCTAGTTCAATTTTGAGTCATATCGGTCACCTGTTACCGAGTAATACCATGGATTTGGGTTGAGAATTGGGCACGTGGCTTGGTGTCATTATATGTTCCATTAAAATTATGCCCTTTTTAACTCCTTAAGAAAAGACGTATCATTTGACCCAACAAATATTATAAAATCTATGAAAACATAAGGAAAAACTTACCAAAAGTCCTGAGTAGTATCGGCTAACGAATACCGAAGCAAAAATAATGAAAGGAGAATTCCAAAATCCAAAAATGGTGAAGCCTAATTGTATCTTGTGTGCAACATTTACCATTAACATTTAAAAACAAGACTTTTAGCCTTAGGCACAACTTCAATCGGATGCAGAGGGGGTATCCAGGGGCTGAAACTTCTCCCTCACCCGTCGTCGGAAAAATTGTGATTTTCGACCAAGTTTCGGTATATCAAACGTCAAACTGTAGCTTGAAACCTTCTTGTCTTCCGAGAACAATATTTTTAAGACAAATCCGCTATCCATCTTCAGTCATCCTAGTCTTTGGTAACACAAGTAGAGATGAGTGAGATTTTTTTTATCCAGTTGCCATTTCTGTTTCTTTTATATACCGGTATTTAGATTTTGTGGTCGATTTTTGTGTGCTATTTTCAGTGATCGTTTTTTAATTAAATGCCATTTAAATATTTAAATATAATTTTTATTTCTATTTAACTTCAAGGACAAGAAAAGTAGGAGGAAAATTAAATTAGGAAATGTATCAGCCCCATGTGTGCCATCAAAAGGGGGCGCATTACCGGTCCGCCAATATTACAGAACGGACGAGTTCTAATTTCTTCACACGAAACACCTTGGTATTGATATGGAGTGATGACTAACAAAACATTCTGTGACGACATGTTTATCTAATAAAACTAGAGGCTCAGAAACTGAGCCTGAATCGCTCACCTGAAAAAATGCTTACAGCAGGTAATGAAGTGATGTTTATCCCATGGGATCCTATGTTGAAATATGTTCTGTGCTGACAGTCCTTTTTTTTTATCAGATTAAAAAAAATAAGCAATCTCAGTTTGGCCGAATTTGGTTCAATAGTTTCACAGCTGATGATGAAAACGATGTGTTTCTATAGGGGTCCCATTTTGAAAAATAAGCATCCACTGACCCAAATATCACCGCCTACTATTAAAGTAACTGAGTTGTGGATCTTTACTGAAATTTTTTTATGAAAGTCATTCATGTTGGCTAAGGTAATCTGATTATGGTATTGATAGTGCGTACTAAGTAGTATATAGGAGGTTTTCAGGTCGCATTTGTGGAGGTGGAGCGAGGTGGAGCCGGAAATGACGTCACCGGAAGTGACGTAGACCGGAAGTCACGTCACGAAAGTCACGTGACCGGAAGCAGAAGTCACGTGACCGGATGTAGACGTGTTTATGATGCGCATGCGCAACCGGAAGTAGGTATGTATCTACTGTAAGTAGCCATATTGACCGGAAATGACGTGTTGGAACAACACGTGACCCCGCAGGGGTGTTGTGTGACCTTAGTCCATGACGCGTGCGTGACCGGAAGTGGGCGTAGCCCAGATGTAAACCGGAAGTGGGTGTGTATCTACTGTAAGTAGCCATATTGACCGGAAATGACGTGTTGAAAGAGTGTAAGACCCCGCAGGGGTCACGGTTGACCTTAGTCCATGACGCGTGCGCGACCGGAAGTGGGCGTAGCCCCAGGTATAGACCGGAAGTGGTCTTATTTGAAGCCCTAGTCGGGCCTATTGACCGGAAATGACGTGTTGGAACAACACGTGACCCTGCAAGGGTGTTGTGTGACCTTACTATTATGTACATGCGCGACCGGAAGTGGGCGTAGCCCCAGGTGTAAACCG